>MNCI01006445.1:375399-395439 GCA_015680685.1 Gnetum montanum
GGGGGGTGAAGTCTAATTAATTAATTAATTAATTAGTTAATTCAAACTTTGCAACCCTAAGGGAAGAAACGAAAACAACCATTTTAAAAACTCTAAACTTAACCCTTGTTATTTTTTGATCTAGTCCATAAATCAACACTTCGGGCAACTTAATGGAATGCCCGTGCCAACAACATAACTTAGTTAAACTGAGAAAGTGTACGAGACCCATTTTTGAGCAACTTGTGCACAATCTAATTAGTGATTATATTGTTTGCAGATGGCACCAAAACCAAGGCACCCAAGGGGCGAAGGACCATCGTAACCAAGGGACAAGCATCCACGAATGGGAAGGGGACGAGGCGCGCAACCGCCAGAGCACATAGAGGGCTCTCATGCAACTGGCCCCTCCGTGAAGGACCTGACGTGGAATCTGTCCATTAGATTCCCAAAGAGGAGATCCCCAACGAGCAATCGCAAGGGGATGAGACTCTTGGGATAGCACCACGGCTTGAGGTCACTCTGACCTAAGCCTATCTTGATGCTATCATGTCACGCGAGGTGCAACGGATGGTCCTTCAAGAGCTAAAATTTGGACCATTCCTCAAGAACGCGTCAAAAGAAGTGAGGCTTCAACTGCAAGGCTCTCTAATGTGGCCAATCATCACAACCAGTGGTGAATGGTACTTAGGAGAGACCTATCTCTTCTGGATGAATCAGCAACCAGGGTCCAAAGTAAGAATCAAAGACATTTATGTCTCTTACTCTTCGAAGGTGATAGTGCAGGCTCTAGGGTTGCCCAAGACCAGAGCTGATGTGGTGGAAATTCCAAAAGAAGCTGACCCAGAGGTAAAGGTGGAATGGATCAAACGGTGCTATGGGGTAGAGTGCAAGGAATTTGGCTCTCTAACCACGACAGAGAGAGTGTACTCAAAGATCGTGTCTTACCACTTGAATCCAACAGTAAGACCCAGCAAAATCACAGCCTTCTCCACCCGTGCGTGTGCCGCCTTGAGTGGAAAATTCCCAATGAGTCTTCCACAGCTATTATTCTTGGAGATTGAAAAGAGGTTCGCTGAGAGTGAACATGGAAGGCATGCTCTCCCCTTTCCCTGCCTAATTCTAAAGTTGTGCAAACAAGCAGGAATAGCACGGTACTCTAATGATGTAATCCGGCACACCCCGATTGCCTCTTGGCAGGAAATGATAAAGGATAAAACTCCTGCCACCACACAGACAAAGAAGGAGCAGCAACCACCTCCACCACCTACACAAACAACACATTCGGGCACGCAAACCATAGCAGAACACATCTGCGAAATTCGGGAAACGCTCTTGAGCCAGTAAGAGCAATCCAGTAGGACCAGTGGAGGAGAAGACCCTTTGGTCTATCGCCCTACAATGAGCCACCTAGAGCAAGTAGCTTGATCAATTAGCTTGCTTGAAAGAGCAGGGTCGATGTTCTTCGCAGCCCGAAAGCAAGTACCAGCAAGGACAGATCCTAGTGTTCAAGAGGTAATAGTATCAACCCGATAGCTATTTCCCGAAATCTCTGGGAATGCTGCTTCCTTTTCAGTACACTTGGAAGATGATCAGGGGACAACAATCTTGGTGATGTAGCACCAAGGATAGGAGACTACAGCCGAAGTGGTTGCTGACACAATTGCTATGACTCTCAACGCACCGACAACACCTATACCGGATGTTCATGGACTACAGGATGTACAAGCATCTGTCGGAACTTCATGTAGCAAGATTAATGCAGCCCAACACGAAGAGTTGTTGGACCGACTAGTGGGAACCAGGCAACCGCTTCTGGATGTCTTCAACCTTCTGGACAACATTACTACAACCCAGTCAAAGCTACTCTCACCAAGGGGTAAGAGCCTCATTTTGGAAGGGCAACTTGAAGCTACTCAAGTTGCTTGTCAATGCTTGGCAACAGAAGTAGCCCAATTAAGAGCCCAACTTGCCAATCTAGCCATCCTTGACTGCGAAATCACTAGAGATGAAGCTTTTCAACAGCTTCAACTCAAACTTCAGATTGTTGAGGATGTGTGAGAGACAACAATCTTCGATAAGTCCTTGGCAGATGTTCAAGTGTATCATTTAGACAAGGACTTGGTGGAGGTTCGCCAGGAGAACGTCCAATTGACTGCAGAGGTTCATCGCCTATGCAATGTTGGTGCAGAAAATGAACACATGAAAAGTTTTATCCACCAACAGCAAGAAGAACTAGCCAGGGTGAATGCTAACGTAAGAAGGTTGGCTGCCGAGAACTGAAATCTATCAATGGAGGAGGTTCGGACATTGCCACAGAAATCTGCAATTGAAATTGCCGCTTGGAAGAATGAGGCCCTGAAATTTGAAAACATCAAAAATCATTACAAGGACCAAGTGGGATTACAGAAGGAAGTAAATGAAAAGCAGATTCAAGTCACAAAGGCAAAAATGAACCAAGCGCTCCAATAGCTCTGAGAAGGAAGCGATGTATGGTAATCTATCTTTGATGGGTTGAATGACTACAATCAAGCTGAAATATGCCTTAAGGAGCTACAGATTGAAGAGATGATAGAATATATGGAACTTGCCAACCTACGTTATGCAAAACCTAGTTATGCTCATAGCCGGGAGACCGTGGTCAGAATTGGAAAAGCAAGTGGCCGCCTTGTATTCTCTATACGAGGGAGAGTTCCAAGCGCACAAGGCAACAAAGCAGAAGCTAGAAATGGCAAACGCGGAACTCGAGGTTCTTCGCACAAGCTTTGAAGGATAACATGGAGTCGCGAAGAACTTGGCCCAATGAATGAAAGACTACCAGCAGCTGCAGGCATCAATATGAGTGTTTGACATCGAACGAAAGCAGTTCGCAGCTTGGTTTGTCAACCTGAAAGAACTCTTCCCAGTGTTGCCATGCCCTTGGGAGGTTCCAACTCCAGCACATATTGGAGAAGCTATTTGGATAGTGAACGACCCCATAAGTAAAGAAGAAAAAATGAGGGCTCTCTTGGAGGCTTTCCGGCTGCTTCCAGAAGTTGCAGCTGCTGCGGGACAACCATCATTCGTGCCACTACCATCACATGGACCAGAAGCTGGTGAAGGTCCATCGGAACCACTGCCCCCAGGGACGGTGTGATCTTCTTCAACAATTTTGTGCATCATTTTACATGGCAAAGACTCCAGGACCAGCAAGGTGTTCAATTTTTTCTCTGAACGCCACCAATTTTTGTAACTTGTCCTTCTGTGTAACTCGGGCACTTGGTCAAATTGATGTTGTGTCATGTGTGTATCAAGTCATGTGCATTGTAAATAAAAGCCCATACCTTCCAAATTGTAGAGTAACTCAAGGATGAGTTTTTACTCAGTCGTGGGGGTACGATGAAGTGTCATTAGTCGATGCGTCGACTAGGCCACGTATACACGGCCATGTCGACGCAACCTTCCATGTGTCAATGTGGACCTGTTTACGCGGAGCCTATTTCGGCCTATAAATACGAGGGCCTTTTGCCTCATTTAGGTACCTTATAGTTAGTTGTAGCGAAGCTCTTGCAGTTTGTTCCCGCAGGAGATAGAATATTTTCTAAGTGCCTGCAGCAGGTGTAAGAAAAGTGATCGGCTCTTTATTCGAGCGCTGATGTATCTAAGCCCATTGGCGTGATGGCAATAAAGACGAACTCTTCAAGCATTCCTTGTAGCATTTGGACTTAGCCATTTTATGCATTCAGTAGTTTAATATGTTTATGCTTTGTTAATTGTTTGTTAATTACTTAAGTTTTTGTTATTGTTATTTTAATCGCTATCGCTCCTTTATAGTTCGTAAAGGCCATAAGTACGACCATCTCGAATGTAAACCCAACACTTGGTAAACCCAGTGACGCTTAACGTCTGGTAACCCAAAAGTGCTTAAGGGATGCTCAGAACGTGCCCGGAAGATGGGATCAGATACTTATGCTAGGAATAGTTAGAATACAAATTAGGATAATTATAGATTAGAAAACAGTTCATTCTTTACTTTTCATACTTTAATTAGACGCCAAAAGATAAGTAAAAAGCTATAAAAATCATTAGCCTTAATCTCACTTAACCATCGCAAACAGAACATCACAAGTGAGATTAGGAAGGCAACGACCGTTCTAACCCAAGGCTTCGCTGGTTAGAGTCTGGTGTATGTTAAGTGCTTATAGTCTACGAAATTCAACCAAGTCGCGTGTGAACGCCCATGATTCATATGGTTGGGCGTAGAGGTACCTAGTCGCTCATCAACAAGGTATTGTTTTGCTTTCTTTTAAACGTGAATTCCATCTACTATGATTTTGTTGGAGGACTCAGCCAAACCAATATTGCTAATTAATTTGTAGATTCCTACATATCAGTTCTTCTTGGACTATTTACCAACTGACGAGTATCTAATATCACGTACATGCGACATTTGGAATCTAGAGCTTAAATGGGTTAAAGCGATTAAAAATTTGTGTAGTCATCAACAAATTGTCAAAAAATGGTTTGATAAGAAATATGCAGCTAAACTATTTCAAGTAAGTGACCTGGTCATTAATAGAGATCAAGCATCTAGTCAGATTGGCCCTCAAACTAAGTTTTCTCCTATGTGGTCTGGTCCATTCCAAATTGCAGACATTGTTGGTTCCAATGTATACAAAATTGCTAATTTGCAAGGACATAGGTTACATAGGAATTTTGATGCTTTTCATTTGAAGCATTTCTACTCAGGTGCCCCATGTGAACACCTAGTAGATTCTTAGTTACATGCTTTCTTTCCTTTCACCCTACATTTCATATGTATATAGTTGCATTTGCATGATTTCTTTGCATTTCCATCATTTCTTTATTAGCATATTGGTTTTGGTCTGATTTGTGCTTTCCATGTGATTTTAATAATCATTATGGTCGTTTGAGTTACTAGGCATTGGGTCATCATAACACCATTGAAAACCATGTAAGTATAATGCTTTATATAATATATCTTATTACTATTACATGAAATCTCGTTTATATTTTATATTTCAATAATGTTATGATTCTTCCTAGTTTTTTTCAAGGTTTTAGTTTTATTGGTTATGTTGAATTATAGAGGATGAGATTTGTGCTAACTTATCATGTAATCATCATGATCATGTCAGTGTAGGATATGTGACGTTGGAGAATGGTTAGCCGTAATCACTAGGTGACTTTGGAAAACTCCATTTTCCCTCTCCTAAGCCCCAGCCCTTAAGTGTGATAATCCATGGCTATCCTGTGAACAACAGGGTGAAGTGTATTCATCTCCACTTGAGAACCCTTAGCCACCTAGGAGACCTGCTATGATGCCATTAGATTGTAATTAAAGACACATACACGAGGGTTGAACTCCACCATGGGTAAAGTTTTGAAAGGACCATGTTTTTTGGCAATGCAGCTAATCAGCCAAACTCGTGTTAGATTTCCTACCTCAAGAATGAAGTACACCATGAGCAAAGTTTCCTCAAAATAATAATAATAATAATAAAGAATGAGAACCATGTTCATTAGTAGTGTAATAAGTTTTTGAGTGTGATGGGGTCTTGTAGCAATCCTCACCCTAGTGTTTGTTCCCTTTTCCCTTAAATTCAAAAAGAAAAAGAGAAAAGCAAATAATCCATTTCACCCATTCTCTTTCTAAATGTCCAGAAAAAAAAAGAAAAAAAAAAGTCCCAAGGAAAAATCCAAAAGTTGCAGCTACCCACAATCTAACATGAGCTTGTTCTCGTCATTAAGTTTAGTATAGGTCTTGTGCTCAAAGTAGTCTACATACTTTTGACTTTTACCTTGTGAGAAGATTGGGAATGCGATCCTAGTTATACACTTTAATTATATATATATATATTATTTATGTAGTTAAAGTTATGATTTATAAAGAATAAATATTTTGAGCTTGATTAAATAAGATAGTGTGTTTAGGGTGGCCCATGTTTAGTTCTCTCTTGATTATATGGTTATTTTTAATCATATTTAGATTACTTTAGTTTATTTCCAAATTTCAATTTGTCTATTTTGTGATCTTTTCAATTATCTATTTGTTGCATCTCCTCATTTTAATTTTTATGGTTTTGTTGCTCCTTGCAATTATATGCAATTAAAGTTTGCAGTCTAAGTGTTGATGTCAACCTTGCTCATGCTAGGCACGGGCCATGATAGACAATAACTCCTCTTTTATACCTTAAAAACATAATAAAATGATAAAGAGCAATAATACTAAAATCAATATTATAACTACTTTTATAACTACTTCTCTAACTTGCAAATGACTAGTAAAGATACAGTTATTTAAAAATTTTAAATGTTTTCTACAAGAAAACTCACATGAAAGAATCCCCCATACACTTGGTGGTTGACATGGGATGAGCTGCAAAGAATGTGCGGTGTTACGTGGTAGTCTTGGGCCTTACAAGGCAGTAACCGTTGAGTGGGAAAACATGGTGGCCATTCATGGCAAGCATTACAGGCGGTCATGGTGGGGAGTTATGGACGTAACAGCCATAGAGGACATGGTAGTAACTGGCCAACTCCTAGGGTAGCGGGGTCATTTTCTCTTTGGAGCGGGCAATCCTCTCTCTCCCTACAATTGTAGACAGAACATGGGCAATAGGCCAGAACGTGGGGTGTTACGTGCAGCGGCGAGCATTACATTCGTGGTCGTGGTTGCGGTTACGTGGGTGTACATAGTGGACACAGTGATAGGTAGTTACAACAGTTAGGGATGGTGGACATGTATAGTAAAAAGTTGTGCGTTAGGTTCTATTTTCTCCTTCTCAACAACGATAGTTGCTGCTATGCGTGGAAGACATGTCTACAGCACACATGAAGCAACCGCCTTTTCTCTGTCTCTCTATCGTGCATGGCGTGAGTTGTAAGCAACGAAGGTCAACACATCTGCATTACACGAATAACGACAGCTACGAGCAACAAGTGACAAGTGTTGCAAACATGCGCACACTTGACTAGTAGGCAACAAGAATAGCACATGGTGCTAGGTAGTATCACAAAATGTGGCACATGGTAGTTGTGGCAATGATTGGTTGCAAAGTGGTGGTGCCTGCAAAGGTGCAATGTAAAACATAGGGGCGAAGTGCATCTTGGTCAACAAGCGCTCTCTTCCTCTCTCTCGCTTCCTCTCTCTCCCTACAACAATCTGACGATGATGCACGCAGCAAGCTCTAAATGACCACAATTGCTACTGTAGCAAGTAGTCTCTCTCTTCCTCTCTCTAACTACCCTCTCTCTAACTACCCTCTCTCTCTATGGTGGCGACATTGCAAGCAATGTATGTACAAACAACAGTCAACAACGGCAATTACAGCAAGTAGTCAATAGGCACCACTAGCAAAGACAGATAGACCAACAACAACAAAAGACTAAAGAAAAGTTTACAATTTATTAGTTACTGTATTTTATTTAAGTCTTGAAATTCAAGATGGTCATTTAATTTAAACTCTCCCAATTTTCAATTTAATTTACCTTTTGGAACGTTGCATAGCTCTCTCTAGTTGAAACTATTCTCAAGTTTCTGTACCTTTATGGAAGGTGCCCTAAGCAATAGGATTTTCAAACGTGTTTTTCTTGACCAAAATTTACACAGCAACAGTTACAAGAACAAATGGAGTCAATAAGAAAAAAATCTATAATGATACACACAACCTTAACATTAAAATATCTTTCTGCTTGTGGAAGGAACAAACCCACCAAACCCACCAACATCGTGGAAGGAACAAACCCACCAAACCCACCATAATGATACACACAACCTTAACATTAAAATATCTTTCTGCTTGTGGAAGGAACAAACCCACCAAACCCACCAACATCGTGGAAGGAACAAACCCACCAAACCCACCAACATCGTGTAGACTGGAATGAAGGAAAGAACTTGATTTGTTACAAGAACAAATTGAGTTAGTAGGAAAAAAAACTTATAATGTTGCAACAACGATAACATTAATATCTTTCTGTTTCTGAAGGGAACCAAACCGCTAAACATCATGCAGATTGGAAAGATTGGAATGAAGGAAAAGAACTTGATTTGTTACCAGAACAAATTGACTCAATAAGAAAAAAATCCGTCATGCTACAAACAAACATTAATATCTGTTTCTGTTTTTGGAAGGAACCAAAATCACGAACATTGTGCAGATTGGAATGAAGGAAAAGAACTTAATTTGTTACCAAAACAAATTGAGTCAATAAGAAAAAAATCTATAATGCTGCAAACAAACAAGATTGGTAACAAATTGAGTCAATAAGAAAAAAATCTATAATGCTGCAAACAACCGTAACATTAATATCTGTTTCTGTTGATGGAAGGAACCAAACCAACAAACATCATCTGGAATGAAGGAAAAGAAATTACTATAGCAAATAGATGGTAAAAATGAGTTAAGTGTATTGAATACAAGTTTAGAGCTGGTTGACAGCATACATAATCACACTCGATGCGTATGTTCACGACTTTAAATAATTATCAATTACACAGTTTATTTATATGATTTCCTCTTAAGCAAGTACCAGCGCTGAAATTCCATTCTGCCCTAGCTCTGCCTCTAACCATTCTCTTTCCTTAATCCAAACACTAGGAGACTTTTGCTTTAACCGAGAAACGTATCCATCAAAAATGTCTCCTCGATAGGCTCCAACAGATGATGTAGAAACATGCTCTCGTTTGCTCCTATGTTTCAATCTCGCTCTGTAACTGTCTGTGACTGATGCTTCAGCATGATTCATCATCTCGCTTGAAGATAATAAGGGATTGCCACTACTTGTGCTATCCTTACTCTTCAACTCTCTTCCAAGTGATTTCGCCATTCTTCTTTGTCTGTTCTCAGCTTTCACTTGCTCTTTATGCTTTTTGCGAACAAGTTTCTTTTCATTCCTTCCCAATACATCCTGTTCATTCCTTTCCTTTTCATTACTTTCGGATGCATCCTTTGAAACTTCATTTATTACAAAGGAATTATTCTCCAAGTTCAACTCTTTACTCGAAACTTCATTTATTGTAGAGGAATTATTATCCAACTTCATCTCTTTACTCATTTCAAAAATAGGCTTGGCTTCCATTTTTGCCTGTTTTTGGATAGCAGCCTCTTCGACTGCTTTCCTCAGAAAAAAATATAGAGATACTTTTCTAATTTTAATTTCCTTGAATGACAACTTTTTAAGATCATCATCGTCAAGAAGATAAGCATTCCTAGCTTCCAATTCGGTCACTAGCGCATACTTAGAATGTGACTGTTCACATCTGCAATACATAAATACAATATTAACTTGATAAATATTCATCTATATGATTGCAACATTTTGACATTTCATGTCGTAAGTTATTGATTATGAAAATCAAGATAACTATTCTTACAATGTAACAAAACTTTCGCAAAAATGTAACACAAAAGACGGGGCTAAATTGTCCTAAAGCATACCTTTCACAAAGCCGAACGGCAGATGGCAATAACGTAAAAACATACGGGGTATGCTCTTTGCATTCAATACATCGTATGCTCTGGTCAAAATAAAAGGGACTCCCATTAAACATAAATGTCTCAGATATTGAATTGAAACATAAAATTGCAGCTGCACCAAATTAGATAGCATATTTCCATTATCTCCTAAAGGACTTAAGTTCGGGTATTTATAGGAAAACACTAGTTGTTGGACGATACCGTTTGTTCTATAGTATACTTTCATTTGGTCGCGAAAATGTGGAGTGGCTCAATCTTATAGCAGTAGAGAGAATCTATATGATGCATCTAAAATAATTATCTTTTCAAATTCACACACATAAAAATTCACCCCCTTTGTATTTTGATTTTTATCGTGGATTTTCTGATTTTTCAATGGTGAAGTGAAAAAGGTTAGGTGTATTTTAACAGGAAATTTACGACAACCAGTTGCCATGGAAGGATAACCCTCAAAGGCAGATCAGCAATCAACACAGAAAAGACCGATAGTGATCCCTAGATGGGTTAACCTCACCGGAAGTTAAAAATATCAGCATAGCAAAGAGCATGGGAAGAAACAAGATAAACCATGAACCTAGACTGGATGAGTCCCTCATAATTCAAACTCACTGTCCTCTCACACTTCTGGTTAAGGCTTGGCATTGTGAGTTTCCTCCCTATTTTTACAAGTTAATACTTCATTTCTTCGAAATTTTAAAAATTTGACTTGCCCTTCAGTTCCCGAATCCTGCTCGGGTTTCAACCTCAACCTATCAAAGATCATCAATAATCATTCAACGAATGCAAAAATAAAAAATTAAGTTAAGAAAGTCTCAGCTACCAATGTTTCTCCAGTCAAAGAAACAAGCACAAATTCATTCTTTTTCCCCAACCAGGCAAGCTGCGTTGGCATTCAGCAAACTAATCTTACAAAAATCCAAGAGGTAGAATCAATGTCCTCAAATTTTTCAATTCCTCAAATTTTTCAATGCTCTTTTGTCTCACAATAATAGCACAACTTCTCACTAAAATATCTCTCTCACTTTACACCTTGCTTTCTACACAATTACACTTTTTTTTTTAGAGGTGACAACAATTTGAAGATTATATTAGTAAAAGCAAAAAGTACAATAAACATTCAACAAGCATGCTGGGCACCCCAGTGGGTCAGGGGCAATAAATCAAAAAACAAAAGCCTATTCAATTAGCCTTGTGAACCTAAACATGATAGCAAGGAGACCAACCTGCCAGCAGAGAAAAATCAACTAGAAACTTGACCACTTGACACAATCAGGCAACCCAATGAGATAATTATGACGCTTAGCAACAACGTGAAAAGTTCATCTGCCCAGAAAAAAAACCATGGGCTCAAAAGCATGCATGCAAGATTGCTATACTGGAGTGGAGAACGATTGTATCAGCAGTCTGCATTGCAAGAATTGGATTTTTAGCATTTTTATCACTGTTCAATGCACATGTGCAAAGATTCATTACTTCCCTATCAACACTTAGTCCTCAAACCCCACCACAAACTACATTATTACTCCTTGTTAACCTTACAGAACATTTTAAAATTTCTATGAGAGTTGTCCATTGTTGTAAATATCAGGATCTGTCCTGAGGTACATCTCAAGAAAGCCCCAAGACTATTATGGCTTCCATCCAAGATGACAACACAGATCATAGTGTATATCACAACCCTCATCAGTGTTTCAATGTGCCTCCAAAAGAAACAAGATTCTGAGCTTCAAAATTGTGTCCCAGATGGGAGGGTGGAATTCCATCATAGCAAATGCTGATGTAAGGAACAAAGGTTTGATGTAGCATTTTAATCTTTCCATATTTGCCTTATGAAGAAACTTTAAGAAAAAGGGTTGAACACTTGGTTTCAAAAGTAAAAGCAACATAACACAAATAGACTACATCATGGTAAGGAAAAGAGATTCAAAAACTTGTAAGAATTGCAAATTCTTTTTGAGAGAAGGCCTTAAAACCCAACATACACTTAATGGTTAAAGACTTGGTTTTTAAGAGTTTTATCAGTTGAAACCCTAGGAAAGGAAATCCTAGTATTAAATGCTAGACTCTGGAAGGAAAAAATACACAACTTAAGAATAAACTATTTAGACTTAGACTTTGAGATTTGAACACCAACGCAAATGATATTTGGATTTATATAAAAATTGTATCTAGAGAATAGGAAAGAACATCCTTGGAATATCAAGAGGAAATACACATAGAAAAAAAGAGATTTGATTGTGGAGTAAAGAAATATGACAAAATATTCTAGATAAGAAGTATTTTAATGATTTGCAATAGAGTAGGAGACAATAAGACTTTGAAAGATATAAGATGATAAAGAATGTGGTGAAAAATATACTGAGCAAGGCTAAACATCATTTTGCTACCTTTTATGGCAAGCAAGGAACTAAGGAGAATGAAAATTTTGTTTACCAGTTGGCTAAGACTCAAAACAATAGGAACAAAAACATCATATCAGATGTATCAAATCAGATAACCAAAGAAATTTAAATACAAATACGAAAATTTTGGAACAATGGTGGATCTATTTTCAAGTGCAACTTAATGAGAAATTTCCATGAGACAAAAGTGATTGCAAAGAATCAAACATGTAAATGACAAACTATATATTTATCTTGGAAACAAATAAGTCATAACAAAAATGAAGACTAGTAAAGCAACGAGAGTGGATGGTAATTCCTATAAAGGTTTGGAGGTTTATAAGAGAGAAAGAGTTTACTTGGTTGACAAAAAAAACCCCCTAAAATTAGGAAAAATGTCAAATGAATGAAGGAGAAACACTATACTACTATCTACCAGTACATGAGAGACATTAAAACTATGATAATTATAGAACAATTAAGCTTATAAGTGACAACATGAAGTTGTAGAAAGGAGTTAAAGAACAACAATTAAGACTGGAATCCAACAATTTCCATTTTTTTTTAAAAAAGAATGTGTATGAATTTAATTGATTTAGAAATTTCCATTGATAATCCAAAATTTGGTTCTTCTTCTTGGACATCCTTTCTTTAAAATTCCCATTAGATTGAAGGGAAAATTCCATGAAACTATTATTAGAAAATTGTACAAAATGTTAGCCAATCAAAAAATATTAGATTCAATGTGTGTATGTGGCAAAGATGATAATGCTAAGGTGGATGTTGCAAAGACAACTACAGACTAGACTTCTTAGAAGAGGATACTTGATTAAAGTAGAAAAAACAATAAAAATTATATAAAAACATATTTAGTATGCAAGAATAAAGAAAATATCCAAGACCTGGATATTAATGTTAATTTGGCTCTTAAGAAAGGTAAATGGCAGAAAAGAACCCATACAACTGACTCAATGTAGCCAGGATAAGGGTAGAAAGATGAGGATGATAATAATGATGACGACTTATTGTAAGATCCAATAGATCCCTTGGGCCCCTTTCTAGGTATAATAATAAAATTAAGTTTCAGTTTCAATTTTAACGAGGCAGAGGAAAGTTAAAAATATATAAAAAATTTGTAAATAAGCTATTAAAACTTAGAACTAGCAATACATTATCAATCATAGTAGAAACATAGATAAAATTAACAAATAATGATGACCATTTAAATTAAAAAAAAAAAGAACTTAATTGTGCGTAGCTTTAGCTATATAGATACACATCTCAAAACCAATTGGATGTAGTAAGTTCAATGGAAAGTAATAAAATTTTCATTTGTTCACCCACCCAAAAAAAATTTACTTTTGATTGATTCTATTTTTAATGTCATGGAATGTGGTATTTTTATGATTCTGTGGTTTATTTTCTTAGCTGCACTGTGCATACGTTTCAATTTTTGTTCCTTATTTTTTAAGTATGTACATACATAAGCCTTCAAGAATTACAATAAACATCATCTCATGCTTCATGCTCTTGAGAGCTTTTGTGGAGGGTGGGAATATAACGTAAGGACAAAGTCAGTTCTTGTTCAAGGGCTTGTTCCTAATGTCACTTGATGGATAAGACAGTTGCTTTTAATCCATTCACTATTTCATCCTCCAAAAGTCAGTATTACCGACCAGCATAGAACAGGAATGATGTGATTTACAACTTATGCAGAAATAGATTCCAAAGCCTTCTTACCATTTATTATATCTTGCTAACATGGTTCTCCTGTGTAATTTTAAGTTATTCTTGATTGTCATGGAAAATTTTAATGATAGATATTTTGTTGAGGTGAATATGGATTATTGCTAATAAATGTTGTTTTGGAAAGCTACAAAACAGTATTTTATTACGTCAAAATCTTTGCAAGATACTGCAACATATTGAACTTGATAGGTGGAACAAAATGCATTGATAATTTTGGAGTGCTTTGCTAGCATGTATGATCTTTCAAATATAGAAGGAAAGACACGGTAAACCTTTTGAGGAGATGGAAATCAATTATTAGATGAAAAAATTAGAAGAAAAATGGATTGCATAAACTGGAACTTAGACAGGTTACACGGCTATAATTTTTACTTCAGTGGCTAAGATTATATTAATATCTTAATATGCTTATTTTATTTTTTAAAGATATTTGATCCTCTTATCTTTAAGGATTGTTAACATCCAAAAATAATCGCATTGTACTTCAAATGTAGTTAAAAAACAAATACGGACTCATCTTCATCATAATGAACTTGATATGTTGATAACACTAACCACCAGAGAAACACTCCAATATTTTTAGTTTCAAATGGAATTTGAAAACCTGGATTGAAATGGAATGACCTGATATGTTGATAAAACCAACTACTAGAAAAAAACTCCAATCTTCTTGGTCTCTAATGGAATTTTAAAACCCGGCTTGAAATTCCCAAACACATATGAGGGATAAAAACTTTAATTTCCCCAATTATACTGAATGTCTCGAGCATAAAAACTTAACCATGCAAACTACAAATCATCCTGAAAAATAAGAAAACGATAGAATTATTCTTGCTACAGCACGCTAACGCAATATTCCTCAATTTTACCCTCTATGGTACACTAAATTCTGCGTTATTCATTTCTTTGCAGGATCAGATTTGGAATAACGCAATCCCAGTCAATGCCTCTAAAATGCTTAGGCAGCAAAAGCTAAACAAAGATTAAAATACTATAAGTTACTGAAAAACGCATGAGACTTAGAATCGACTCAATTCTAAGGGTGTTATATCAGAACTGTATGCGGATAAGAATGAGGGCAATCTGAAACAACAGTTTCGCCAATTTCGTTCTTAGATATAAGGCAACCACGCATACTGATAAACTAGATTTCTCCGCTGGAAAATAAGAAAAACGCATCATCCCAATATCCATGAAAAAACTAAAAGATCCATAAAATGGAAAAACTCAAAGACAGAGAAACAACCTGCTGGAAGGAGAAAGCACGGTACCATGATAGAAATGGCGGGGGAGGGGGTGCTGGCTCTGGGAGGAAGCAGGAAACAGGTTTGTAGTACCTTCGAAAAGCAATACTGATGTTAAAATGCGCGTGGAAGAGAAAACGCCACAGATCATCGCAAGTGGCAGCTCGCAGCATAGCTGTGCTGCAACATGTCAACCTCGCCAAATCGAAGGCATCCAACCTTGAAAAGATCCACTTCTGCAGCAGCAATTCTGGCAAATCCTCCAAACATCCTGCAGGCGGAGGATGCATCTCCATCAACATTCTCCAATTCTTGCCCTCTGTCCAAAAAGATCATAACCTGAAATCCTCGATCCTCATTTGGATGCAAGCCGGATGTACATTAGTTATAAGTTCCAAATTAGCCGCAAGTACATGAGACTTTAGAATAATCATGGCTATATAATATTATAATATTAAGTTATAAAGTTACGTACACCCTAAAATATATATAGTTCAATTGGAGCTTTATAACTCGACATTATTCATCAAAATCGAATCTATGACTTGATGCTTTTAAATTAAGAATCTTACTATTAAGCTAACACCTCATTGTTATAAAGTTATAATTTGACCATCTAGTTTTAGGTCATAGCATGAATGCTAGGAGCAATACCAAATAACCTACTCATAAGGATTTAACAAAAGAACAATTTCTACATATTAAAATTGAATAAACACAAAAAAATTTATGGTCCCATCACTAAGGGTAGGGAAAAAAACCTAGGTTGTCCATCACTATGGATAAGTGTTAACCTATAGGGAAAGGGTCTATGATATGCTTTAACCTATATTAATTGCAAGCATGTTACCATGTACAACCATTCATAGTGGAGATGCATGCATATTCCCAATTACAATTTTCTCAAAGTATTGTGCAAGATTCTAATTGTATTTTTATTGTAATATTTTAAGTTTGGAAAAAAGTAGATGACTTGAACCTTAAACTTTTAACTTATTATTCTAGTGATGAATTGTCATTGTGTCACATTGACAGGGCCCTTGTTGACATGGCCTCGTTGACGCGGCCTCATCTACGTGGTGTTGCCCTATTGACGGGGCCACATCAACGTAGCATTTTGCTGCATCTATGGGGCCCTGTCGACGTAGCTCTAAAATAAAAACTACAAATATGTGCTCACCAACCATGTTTATAGAGGTCATGTGATAGTTGTAGTAGAGCTCTTGCAATTTTTCCATTTGAGAGTTAGAATATTTGTCTGAGTACCTGCAGCAAAAGTAAGCAAGTATACAGATCTTTATTAGAGCACTATTGTACTTGAACACACCATTGTGAACGACAATAAAGATAAGCCTTTTGATCAAACCTTGCAACACTTGGATTAGATTAATAATTTATTTATGCATTTATTATTTTCATTAATTATGTAATTAATTGAGCTAAATTAAACTTCAAGTGACTAGTTAATTAATTAAGCTAAATAGATTAAACACATAAGTACGACCGCTTCGAGCATAAACACGTATTCACTCGGTAATCCCAACAACGTTATTGCTTGGTTTGCTTAGTAGCATAGCGCTTGGTAACCCCAATAGTGGATAGATGGGTTTAGGACGTGTACGAAAAGTGGGACTGAATACTTATGTTAGGACTAGTTAGAGATTAGTTAATTAGTTACGTTAAATTAGTTATTAAATTACTTAATTTCTCTATTTTAAGCACAAAGAGCATAAAACATAAGATAATAAAAATCATATGCCTCAATTATACTTAACCATACCTTTATGCATCACAAGTGTAATTGAGAAGACAACGAATGACTATTAGGGCAAAGTTCACTTCCTAGAAGACTAGTGTGCTGGAAGAGATAGAGTTTGCGGAATTTGACCGGATCGTGCATGAACGCTTCGTGATTTGTATGGTTGGGCATAAGGGTACCTTTCACCACTCATCATTGACACCGTTGCTGAGAACTCTTTTTGTTTGAAACATGTGCTATTTAGGTTTAGTGAACATCATTAACATCGTTGGACAAATCCTAAGGTCAAAATCATTCTCACAATAAATATAATCACATAGGCACATTGATATCTTATTTGTATTGCAAAATGTCTTCTTCTCATAGGCGTGATGATACTAAACTACTGGTTCCTCAAGAATGTAAGGTGGTATATACTCATCTAAATGAGTATGTGCTTGACTTTACCTTCATCTTGCATTAGGATGAACAACTGCGATGGCGTGATATGAAAGGAAACATTATAATGCCTCTTGATCAATCTATGCCTATGATGCTACTTCAAACTCTTAAGAAGTTGGATATCCAAGATCTTTAAGAGGAGTATGTTGTGCATGATTACGATTACCAAGATTATCGTCCCACAAAAACACAACACAGGAGAGATTGACACTAGGAGAAGCACCATGAATTTGTGAAGGGAAACTGGTTCACCAATCCCTTATTCCTGCTTAACCAAGACAACAATGAGAAGCCTCTATTTAGGGGCTCTCAACATGAAAATTCTCCACCCCTTCTTACTAGTGATGGGGGTGTAGCCCTGAATCTCCACTCCACTATCAACAACCCAAGTTTAGGTAAAGATAGTAGTCAAGGCAGGGTTTGGACAAGCATCAAGATGATAAAAAAAACTAACAAATGTGACTGTGACAACTAAAGGGGAGTTGGCAGATACCATGGTGGTGGTAGTCCTCCTCCCTCCTTGCCCTCTTCATCTACATCTTCTTCTTCCTCTTCTGGTTCTGATAGAGACTATAAAATGAACAACTGTGATAGAGGTGAACGGGACAATAATGATGATTGCTAGGCTTATTATGATCGAAGGGGTAACAGAGGACATCATCAGTGACAATGAAATAATGATGATGATGAGCCTTTGTTGGCAACTTGAAGCATGCTAAATATTGCAAAGGCTGTAAAAATTCCAACTAGGCATGTGAAAGATAGTCGGATCAGATGACTTGATATGAACAATATTCCTAGATTTGATGGAGGGTATAATCTTAATCCACAAACCCATCTTTAAGCTTTTCACGATGCTTGTGCCTTACAAAATATCGAAAATGATTGACAAAAACTCAAGCTATTTTTTAGGATACTCATCAAGGAAGTAGAATGCTGGTATTGGTCCTTGGAGCCAAAATCCATTTATAGGTGGAGTACAATGCTCGAGCTATTTAACAATAAGTATCAAACATACTCCAGAGTGTCCAATCTAAGAAGGCAGATCCAAGGATGAAAGCAAGGAAACCATGAACCCTTAGATGCTGCCATGGGCAGATACTATTCTCATACATTGATGCCCTCGTCATGGTTATTCTCAACGAGAACAACTTCACCATATCATAGATGGACTTAGATTAGAAACAAGGAGAACTCTTGGGGTCTATGCCCAAGGGACTATTAGAACTCAAAGCCCATTAAATTCAAAGGCTAATTAAGCAGGTAGCAAAAGAGGAACTAGAGTTGAGAAAACATGAAGTTGCAGAGGAATACAATAGGATCCCTTCATTAGGAAGAGGGAAGTCCAATTTTGTGACAGTGAGGAGGAATCACCACTTGATGGGGTGGTAAACATAAAGACCTTGCTAATTCAAAAGTCTATGACTAAAATTTTAGCTAAGGTGAACAAAATGTGGGATTTGTTGGATGAAAAATTCCAACTGCTCTAAAAATCATTGAAGAACTAAGAGAGTAGAGTAGTGATCACAATCACAGGAGGCAAAAATAAGTTAAACATGCTACTAAAGGGGTAAGGGAAAAATTGCTGCAGTAGATGAAGTTGTAGAAACCAAGTTAGATGATGATGGTAGGTGTGACATTTGCCAATATGAACATCCTAAGGGACGTTGCCCCATTATGTCACACTTACAAGAATCTGGGATGTATGCGCTAAATCCATGAATAGCAAGAAGGTAAGCACCTAGAAGGTTTCCTTATCCTCAAGGCAATCCTAGGTAATTCCATCAACAACAATAATATTATCCAAGTGGAACTCCACCATAACCATATGAACAATATCAACAGCGGCACCAACCACAGTCGTGGGGGATGCCATCACCAAGGCAGTAGTACCCTTATAAGCAACTAGATCCATATGGGTAATATGTTTAGCAACCCCTATCTCCACATGACTCTTCTAGTCACGTTTCTCCTTTCCAACATCACTACCATCCTCCTGAATACTATAGAGCTCACTCTCCACATTCCAAAATGGATGCCACATTTTATCCTTATCCTCCTCCTATTTTACACTTGTACCTCCATCCTCAACGCAACTACTAGCTGCTCCATCTATGCAGGGTGAACTCCCAACTTAGCTACAACAATGTAATGTTACCAGGGTTGTCAATCTACAATTAGTTCATCAACAGAGGGGTTCAAAACCTTATGCTTCCAAAAGATCATTTTCCAACCCAAAAACCCTACTAATCCCTCACAGACTTAGCTAGCTGATCACCCTACTTTTACTTTATCCTCTGCAAATCATTCCATCGAGTCCCCTTCAAACTAAATGTGATCCAACATCCATACTATTATTCCCACCCATGCTGTATCTAATTAGATATAGGCTAGTAACCTCCTTAGGAAATTAGCTAATCATGGCAACCCTCTTGTTTATCTACAAATTGCTAGGAATGAACCATGTAAAGCTCTTCTTGATTCCAATTTCTGTGTGAACTTGATCTCTCATGAAATCTACACTGCTTAGAACCTACCACCTCTCAAGAATAGAAATATCATATTAGAATTGGCAGACTAGTCCATCACTATTGATGAGTGGTGAGGTACCCCTACACTCAACCATACGAATATGAGCGTTTCACACATGATCCTGTTGAACTCCGCAGACGGGCTAGTTGTGGTATCTAGACAGTTATCCTTAGGTCGCAATTCATTGTCTTCCCACTTGGACTAGTATTAGCTTTGTCACATATGGTTTAGTCCAGAGTGAGGTGTATGATGTGTTCCTATACTAATGCTACTCCTGAAGACAATGGAAGATAATATTAACTAAGCTAAGAGATAGAGGGTGAGAGAGAATCTAAGCTAGCCTAAGTGCGATGAGCATCCATTCCTTAATCATCCGTACACATCCTGAACCTCATGCACGACTACCACTGGGATTACCAAGCGCATGGCCTAAGTACGCTACTAGGTTACCAAGTAGTCACACTTAAATGCTC
>MNCI01006445.1:398151-423003 GCA_015680685.1 Gnetum montanum
GCGTCCCATCATACCCCCATGACTAAATGAAAACTTGTCCTCGAGTTCCTTACAAAATATTAGGAAGGTATGGGATTATTGAATGAAATGATACTAGTGGTAAATGGGATGACATGTGAACGGATCATCATTACAATATATGGAAAAAATTAGTGTTCATGACAACAAGAGTGAACACTATACACATTTGACATCCAGCCTTATTTGACAGCTGAGAGAGAAGAGAGAAGAGAGAGAGAAAAGAAGAAGTCTATTGTTGTCGATGCCTAGATTGTGCCTTTCATTGTTCATTCGTAAGTGCACCATCAATCTTGTTCCTTGCATAAGTGCTTTAGCACTAGTCCATTCCAAGTGTTCCCTCCAGATCCAATCCATTGTTGTATGATTGTCATCTGCACACACAACACAGTCTTATATTAGCAAGGGTAAATGAATCACAATGCAGTTAATACCTTGCCTTAGTGTAAGGTCCATTGGCCGAGTTGTGGTATGGCTAATGCAGATTTTGGAGATATAACACTGGTGACTACCCAAGGTGTAGGGGTTTAGAGAAAATCGAAAAAATTAGACCAGGATCCCCATGACTGAGAGTGAACCTCCAGTAGCGATAGAATGGAAAAATATAAGGAATAAGAAAGAGGGAGAAAATGAAACAATGATAACGTCCATAAAATGGATGTCATAGGTGGAAAATGAACAAAATAAATGGTGATTGTAGTAATGTTTAAGGGAAAGAAATGAATTGATGCACCAAATAGGAATGCCAGTGAGTCCTCCCCAAAGCAGGCTCATGCCCTTAATGCCCTGGCAGGCCCACATTTAAAGAGTCCGTAAGCTCTAGAAATGTCATTTGAAAACAAGAGTTAAAGTCTTAACCACAAGAATTTATGAAAAAGAAAACAATGCATTAACCAAAATATGGACTATTGATACAATTGGCAATGAGGTGGAAAATGGAGAAAGAATGATGGAAAGAAGAGTATGGAATGGAGTCTTAAGAACAAGGTGGTGTATAGCCCCTTGTGTATTAATGGTTAATGTGACTTGGTAGATCTCATTCCAAATCTAGCCTCAAACAATCCACATTCAATGACTTCGCATTAATACATTTGGCCAATCCATCCCCCTGAAGTAACAAGAATGCTTCCACCAAAGAGTCACCACCATTCCGACGAAATGAGAAAGGNTTTTATTAGCTTAGCTTCCCAATAATGGAGCAATGTTGGAATGGTAAGGAAAACCCAAGAAGAAAACATTCAAGAACCCAAGAGAATGGCTAACACAAATGCATAAAATCCCCTTGAAGTCACACCCTTTTCAATCCTTGAGTCCTTCCGTAGTTTGAGAAATGATGACTCACCAATTCGTTGATAGTTCTTATTATTTAAGGAAAGGGACTATACAATTCCAAGCCAAGAGAGACCATAGAAATTCATGAATGCATAGATGATGTGGAGTCATTGCCTGTTATATCAAAAGTACCATACCTTAGTATCAACATTAAAACTCAAAGGTAAAAACCAAACATTAGCAATCAATAGAATACAGTTCATACCACCATCAGAAGCACTTATTAGGTGATGAACCTAACAAAAAAAAAACAACAAACAAAGATAAAAGAAAAAACAAAACAAACAGTTACACAAAGAAATGAGAAAGTATAATGATGTTGCAAAACAAAAAGTTTAAAATTAAAGAGAATGAAAAATATTTATTAATCCTGCTTGTTATTAGAATGAGGGACATCCCCCATAACTAAATGGTTGAGGATGGAAATGATTAATAAATGGAAAATGAGGATCCTTGCATGTTGGAAATATTGGGACTTGGTCATACTTACCCCATTGGGGTTTACAGACTTTTTTATAGTAAGTGTAGTGGGGAAATTTATAAGATGTGGTTCCCAGATAAAGAGTTGATCCACTATGATACTTGGGACCGTAAGATGGTATGCAAGGATTAGGATGTCACTCTCCATGGCTGTATTCATTAGGTCGCATGGTTGTTGGAGTGTTAATTAGTGGCCCTGATGAAGTAACATGAGGCGTTGGGTTCAAAGGTAAGGGTGCACCACAAGGTTGGACTTGTGTTGAGTTGGAGGATGCAGTGGCCTTGGAATTGTGTTGTCCCTTCTTACAGTCATTTCTAAAGAAGGGACGCCTTCGATGTTGCTGAGGTCTCTCACTGCTATTGGTAGTAGTAGCACAAGTAATGTTCGTGGGTTGTTGTTGTGATGCAGACACCTTAGGAACAGTTGGTGGCTATGTAGAAGAAGGGAAAGGATGAGAATGTTGGAAATTAGGAGAAGTGTAAGGTGCACAAGGTGGTGGTTGTGTTGAGGACATGGGCTGATAGTATTGAGGAGAATGGTAATGCTGCAGGATAGAGTATATTGACTTAGTTGGGGAAATAGGATGTTGAACTAGATAAACATTTGGATTTAGATGGTATGAAGGGTGTCTCCAGTTTAGGGGTGGTTTCCCCCACAATTGGGATTGTTGCCACTGTGATTGAACACAATATCTCTGTACAAACTCTGGGTGTAACGTGTTTCCCCAATGCTCATATAAATGTAACAGGATTAGGCATTGGCCCTTGGGGTGATCATACAGGAAAATGTTGCATTCATACATGTGATTGGTAGTTGAGCTCTTATTTTCCTTATCCCTTCTTTCCAATTGTCTAACGATACTTTGTCCTGCTTCTCAGGTTGTCAAAACTCTATCTTCAATAATATTGATATATTCCCCACACTTTTGATGCATCCATTCCAACATCTTATTGATCTTTGCCTCGACTTCTTCTAGTGGTTTTTGTGTTGGCAAAGATAGTTTTTCCCCCTTGAGAAAGGTTGATCTCTCCTTTTTGTGATTATGGACCTTTGTTAAGTTGAGATTCTGGTCTTGTTGATGTTTTTCAACACTCTCCCATCTAGCCATTTCTCCTTCTTCTTTTGCTACTTGCTTAATAAGCTCTCATATTTGATGGGTTTGTAGTTCCTATAGTTGTCCTTGGGCATACATCCCTAGGGTCTCTCTTGTTTCATTATGAAGCCCATCAATGATATGATACATTAGCCTTTCCTTGAAAAACTCGTGGCCTAGACAATTGTTTAACAGTGCATAATATCTTTCTAAGGCCATGTCCAAGGGTTCATGTTGTGCTTTTTTCCACTCTTGGATTTGTTTCTTCAAGGCCGACACTCTTGCGTAGGTTTTATATCTTTCATTAAAGGCTTCTATCATTGTGGGCCAACATCATATTGAATTTGGTTCTAATGATCTATACCATACTTTTTCTTGGCCAACAAGTGTCATAGGGAAGAGCTTGAGTTTTTTCCAACCATTATCAATGTTGTTCCATGCGTAGGCATCGTAGAAGGCTTGTAAATGTTGATGCAGATCTAAGTCATAGCCTCCTGAGAAATTAGGGAAGTTGTTTAAATTGAGCCTGGGTAGACGGCTCTCTTTATGATGCCTACAGGAGATTCGAATAGCCTCTTGTATTTGCGTTAGGCTTGTAGTGGCTAGTAGGGATTCATCGTCATCAAGTAAGTTACGCTTTCGTGTGTTGGGATGATGTTGCCTTCATTTATGTTGGCGTTCTTGATTTTCTTTGTGAGCTTGATTTTTAGTTCTACGCCAATCCCTTGAAAGATAGTCATCCATGTCACAATCTGACGTTGAAGGAGTAGAGGAAGAGAAGGAACTGTAAAACTCATTATGAATTTTGTAAGTCTTCCAATCATCCCCAAGTAAGTTCTTGTTAGTTATTGAGAAGGTCCTAAGCATTTCAGGCCTCCTCGTTCTATGGGATGTCTCATCCTCACTAGAGGTGTCAGAGTTGGATGACGAGAGTCTCTGAGTATCATTGGGGTGTTCATAAATGTAGGGGACTCCTACATAAGGTTGAGTACTAAAAACTTCATCTTCATCATCAATTCTGTTGGTTCTCTAATGAATTGCCTCATTAGTGGTTGCGGGATCATAGTCTTGTGAGAGAGACATGGTTGTGCAATTGTGTGTGAATTTTTATGTGACTTTTTATAATGATTTCTTCCTAAAAGATATATTGTTAATTCCTGTACAATGACCTTGTATGATATAACTAATCTATATAACTAGCACTGTCCCTGGCAATGGCGCCAATGATGAGTGGCGAGGTACCCCTACACTCAACCATATGAATACGAGTGCTTCACGCACGATCTGGTCGAACTCCGCAGACGGGCTAGTTGTGGTATCTAGATAGTTATCCTTAGGTCGCAGTTCACTGTCTTCCCACATGGACTAGTATTAGCTTTGTCACATATGGTTTAGTCCAAAGTGAGGTGTATAATGTGTTCCTATACTAATGCTACTACTGAAGACAATGGAAGATAATATTACCTAAGCTAAGAGATAGAGGGTGAGAGAGAACCTAAGCTAGCTTAAGTGCGATGAGCATTCGTTCCTTAATCATTCGTACACATCCTGAACCTCGTGCACAACTACCACTGGGATTACCAAGCGCATGGCCTAAGTACGCTACTGGGTTACCAAGTAGTCACACTTAAATGCTCGTGATTAAGTCGTACTCATTCCGCGTTATTAGGAGAGTCAAGGGTTGAGAGAGATTTAATTATCTAGGAAAGCATTTAAACATTTAACAATAATTAAATCCTATTTAGCTTAGTCCATATGCTGCAAGGTTTATCAGAAAGTTTGTCTTTATTGCCATACATAAATATGTGCTCAGGTACAATTTGCTCGAATAAAGATCCGTTCACTTTGAGACTCCTACTGCGGGCACATGGAAATTATTCTAACTTTGGAATGGTAAAATTGCTATAGTTTGGCTAAGGGTCTAAATCTAGATGGAGAACAAGGGAAAACCACCTCTTATTTATAGATGTTTCGGTGGGCCGCGATATCGCATCCCATCAACTATTTCATTGGGATTGGTCAAAGACATTGTGACCACTGTTTGTGGGTGGTCTTATCCTGCCAATTTCCTAGTAATCAAGGTTGAGAACTACAAGGGAGACTTCCCAATCATTATGGAAAGGGCATGGTTAAGCACTATTGATGCAAGAATGGACATCAAAGATCTTTCCCTAGAGATATCAAAGGAAAAATGCATTTGGAAAGATCGAGAAGAGACGAGTTTCGTGCATCACATACAACGATACATGGTGCAATTATGTGTAAAAGCTTTGGTCTATAAAATGAGCATCTATCTTTGCATGCAAGCAGTGTGCACACAAAGTATATATTTCAAGGTGTTTGTATGCAGCAGCCATAAAACAAGAGGGCACATAGTGGTTCATTGCTAATTTTGACATTAGCATAATATGCATGGAACTTGTTGAGAGCCTAACATGTGCTTATGTTGTGGGCATGGATGAACTAGAGAAAGTTCATCACCAAATCTTTGATGATGAAAGCACTAATACCAATTGAGGAGAGTTGGAGATCCCTAAGAATTTTAAATAGGAGCCCGTAGAGCTGAAAACTTTACTTACCAGCCTAGAATATGCATCCTTAAAAAATGGTAAGCTAGTCATACTCAATGTCAAACTTGCTCCTAAATAGAAAGTACAACTATTGAAAGTGATCAATAAATGGTTGATAGCCTTTACTTGGTCATATCCTAAACTCACTAAAATTGAACCATGGGTATCCTAGCATGGTGTTTACACTAATCCATTCATGAAGCCAAGGAGGCAACCACAATGACGGTTGAACCCAAAATTGAAATAAATTGTTAAGGAGGAGATTGAGAAACTCCTTAAGGCAAAGTTCATCTACCCCATTGCAGATAGAAAGTGGGTCAGTCCACTTGTCATAGTGCCAAAGAGAGGTGGAAAATAGGTGGGTTTGCATTAACTTCAAGTTTTTAAACATGACAACATTCAAATATCATTTTCTATTGTCATTTGTTGATCAAGTGTTGGACACTGTATCTAGACATTGCTATTATAGTTTTCTGGATCATTATAATGGCTATAACCAAATCCAAATTGCACTAGAAGATCATGCAAAAATAACATTGACAAGTTCCTGGGGGACCTTTGCATATCGCAAGATGCCTTTTGGTACATGTAATGCTCCTACCACTCTCCAATGCTTAGTCTTAAGTATCTTTCAACAACAAATAGGTAGCAAAATGGAAGTCTTCATGGATGACTTCTCCACGTATGGCATTACATTTGAGCAAGCCCTGGACTACCTTGAGCAAGTACTAAAAAGATGTGTGGAGATAAATATATGACTCAATTGGTAGAAGAGTCATCTCATGGTCCAAAAGGGGATTGTATTTGGATACCAAATTTTGTAGGAAGGGATTTAGGTAGATCCCAAAAAGATAAGGGTTATCCAAGGAATCACTCATCAACCAGAAATTGTTAAAAGATGTTCAGTCATTCCTTGGACACATTAGCTACTACCAAAAATTCATAGCAAATTTCTCCAAGATCATGAAGTTGTTGGTCGAGCTAATAAAGAAAGATGCTCCTTTCATTTGGACCAAGGAATGAGAAAGCGCATTCCAAAGCCTCAAGTAGAAGCTCGTAGAGACTTTAATTCTATGAGCATGTAACTAGTCCAAACCATTTCATATTATGACAAATGCATCTAACTATGCCTTGGGAGTTGTGCTTACACAGTTAGACAATAAGAAACGTCCATATTACATCCATTATGCAAGTTGAAGCATTGTGGATGCAAAACTAAATTACATCACCACAGAAAAAGAACTAATGGTAGTGGGGTATGCTCTGTAAAAGTTTAGGCACTATGTGCTTGGATATAAAGTGTTTGTGCACATTGATCATAGTGTCGTTTGCTTCCTCATGAACAAGCCAATAGTAAACCCTTGTGTCATATGGTGGTTGGTGATCTTATAGGAGTTCGATCTTACAATGGTAGATCGAAAGGGGACTGAGATTATGGTTGCTGATCACTTATCTCAATTACGATGGGATAACAAAGAGGAAGAAAGTCCATTATTTGATCTATTTCTTGGTGAACTTCTCTTTGTCTCTGTAATAAATGAACAAATGCCCACATAACCAAAATGGTATGATGGCATCCTCACTCATCTTATCACTTACGAGATGCCAAAAGATTTGGACCATAAGAGAAAATAATAGTTTCTTCATTGGGCTAAGCGCTTAATGGAAATCAATGGGCACCTTTACAAGGTGTGTGTCGATGGCCTAGTTTGTTGGTATGTACTTGATGCAAATCAATTACACATTCTCTAAGACACTCATGAGGGTCCTTGTGGGGGCCACTATGTTGGGAGATGCATGATCATACAAATCAGATGGCAAGATATTGTTGGCCCATAATCTTTAGAGACATCCACTAATTTGTCCAATCCTGTGAGCATTGTCAACGAGATGGTGTGATGACTACACGAATGGAGGATCCTCAACAATAGATTTAACCACTATGATATATGGGGCATAGATTTCATGGGTCCCATCACACCCATGTTCAATGGGAAGGCATATATAATTATTACCATTGACTACTATACCAAATTGGGTAGAAGCAGCAGCTATCACTGATTATACATTACCCATTGTTGCTCAATTTGTATAACAAAATGTTATGAATAGGTTTGGGATGCCATGTGCACTGATTTATGACAACAGAACCCACTTTATAGGTGCCACTTTTTAAAAACTTATGCAATGCTTGGGGGTTGAACATAAATTAATAACATCCTATTACCTTGAAGCCAATAGTTAAGTAGAGGTAACTAACAGGGAGATTACAAAGATTCTAACAAGAACTATTAGCAAATATATGAGAGTCTGGAGCACAAAACTCAATGATGCTCTTTGGGCCTACCACTCAACATAGAAACTCCCTATTGACTACTCTCCCTATGAGCTGGTGTATGAAAAACTTCCAACACTCCCAATTCAATTCAACCTCCATACACTCTCAATAGCATGTGATTTGGATCTTGACCTAAGTCTAGCACAAAAAGAAAGATTGATCAACCTCAACATGTTAGACAAAAATCGATTGGTAGCCTTATCTTTGAATGAAGTGCACAAGGCATTCAATAAGCAATGTCATGATTTTAGAATACGAAAAGTAAAATTTCAACCAGGAGTTAAGGTTCTCTACTGGAATCCCACACACGTACCTCAAAAAACCAAATTCCAAACATTGTGGGAGGGATCTTATATAATTGATGAAACCTTTTCTTCTAGGCCCATGATTATATACAAACCTAAGTGCCTAAACAAAAAGTAGTTGGTCAACATCTAATAGATAAAGCCTTTTCACGAGCCTAAGCAAGCTAGTGTAATAAATACCTCAACGGATGGACAACCAAGCTTAATTTTTCAGATCTTCTTCCAGCTCAGTCATGGGGGAGATGGGTGATGAGTCGCATTCAGTTGCCTGTGTCAATGAGGTGACATGGCCTTGTCGATTGGGCCTCATTGACGAAGCCTAGTTGACGCATCTTACCATGCGTCGACGATGCCTTGTCAATGCAATGTTGAAAATCAACTATAAATATGCATGTGTAGTTGCATTTATGGTAAGTAGAGATTGTAGTTGTAGTGGAGCTCTTGTAGTTTTTCCATTTGAGAGCTATAATTTTTCCCCAAGTGGTTGCAGCAGGAGTCATTGAGTGTATAGATCTTTCTTCGAGCATTATTGTACCTAAGCACGATAGTGTGTGCAGCAATAAAGATGAGCTTTCTGATAAACCTTGTAGCACTTTGGATAAATTAGCTATTTTATTTATGCATTTAATGTTCTTAATTATTTTTTAAATGTTTTCTATCAGTTATTAAATATTTTCTAGTTCTAACATTAATGAAGCAGTTAAGCCAAATAGATTACACACATAACTACAACCACTTTGAGCGTAACACGTATTCACTTGTAATCCCAGCAGCATTATTGCTTGGTTCTCCTAGTAGCATAGCACTTGGTCACCCAGCAGTGGATACGTGGGTTCAGGATGTGTATAGAAAGTGGATCAAATGCTTATGTTAGGATTAGTTAAATGCCAGTTAATTAGTTAATTTAGTTTAGTTAATCCAATTCCTTATATCTACATTTTGAGCATCAAACTATAAAATAAAAAATGATAAAAATCGGATTCCTTAGTTGCACTTAATCATACCAACGAACATCATCACAAGTGTGATTGGGAAGATAATGGTTAACCTTAAGGCTAGATTCACTTCCTAAAGGACTAGTACACCAGAAACGATAAAGTCCATAGAATTTGACTAGATCATGCATGAATGCTTTGTGATTCATATGGGCAAGCATAGGGGTACCTTGTTGAAAGAACAATTTCATTCAAACCAATGTCTATTTAATTCTTTATAGACTATACAGGGCTTGAACATACAACATGGTAGCAAGAATGCTTTTAGAGGCACGATACACTGCACTCTAAGATATCTCTACTTACAACTTGCTCAAAGATAAAGATAGACACTTGCTACTTGCAGACACTTTCTTAATGCTAAGATTCTAATGGTCCATGCTTAAGGTAAGGAGAAGTCTCCTTTTATAAGAGTAAAGCATTGCATTAGGCATAGTGGTTATAGTGTTTACATCATTACAAATCTAATTGTAGAGATAAGAATCTACTATTTACAACAGACACCTGGAAAGTAAATAGCGTTTTTGGTCTTGTAGTCATCATCATCTTCTGTGGATGGAATTGATCCCTCATCTAGGCCATCTGATGAAGAAATACTGTGCCAACTAAAGTGAAAGTCAAGCTTATGCCACTTTACATGCTATATGCCTCCTTCTTGGAATAAATGACAAAAGGATGGATCATAATTATAGGGCTCGAGCGTGGATGGATATAGTTGCTAAAGTTGACAATGAATGTTGATATCTGTTTAGGTGACTATTAGAATATCTTGATACTAGGTGAACTGCCATGGATTTTGCCAATATGTCCTTCGACTGAGAGTTGTGGTTAGGAAATAGGATGGGCTTGTAGATCGGAAGGTGAAATAGGACATGGATTCATTACAGGTGAAATAAATAAAATCTCCATGAAGTAAAGTATGTAGGCGTTGGATTGTGGAACAGTTATAATATTTAGGATAATGTTTAGGTTTATGACCATAAAGAGTCCACCATTGCCAAAATTCGTCTGATTCATGTGGTAGATTTTCAATAGGTCTATTAAAATCTAGATGGTAAATATGGCAGTCTGAGGGTTTATATCGAGGACAATGAAGAATGGCTCCAGGTTGGCTGACATCTTGAATAAATTCATTTGCATGCACACTAGTTTTAATATGCACAAAGGGGAATATATTCTCAAGAGCAAGATTAGGATGACTATAATGGGTATAGGAAATATGAGGTAGTAATTCCGTCTCATAAGTAGTATTAGAATAAAAATCTAAATCACTAAAATATTTATTATATATTCTAGACATTTGGTTGCATGAAAGATATTGCCTTGTGTAAGGGCAAGGCATCACATGATGGCTAGATCGAAGTTCCCATCCTTCATGCAAATATATTTCTGAAAATAAAAATGTTAGTATTGAAACTTACATGTCAGATAATCTGCTAAGGTATTATCTTTACCATCTATCTATTGAGTTTTAAAATAAAAATTAGCAAGGTATAAAGACCAGCGAATGAGTCTTGTATGTGAAATTTTATTTAGATTTTTAATATTTAAATACTTATCAAAGTATTTTAAATCTGATCTAATAATAAAGGTTTTTTCTTGCAAGGATATACAAAATTTCTCAATCCCTCTTACAATGGCTAATAATTCTTTATGTGTGGAATGGTAATTTAATTTTGTAGGATTAAACTTACCGTTTGTATATCAACACACATAAAGTATTCCATGTATATCTTCTTTCAAGATAGCTCCCTAAAATTTATCTAAAACATCTATTTTTAAGATCAATGTTCCATTAGTTGGAAGTCATAGATAGGGTAATTTGGTACATTGATCTTTAAGGTTTTGTATTGCCTGAGTATGATGAGAGGTATAGGGTTTTGCATTCTTGGTTAGCTATTCATTTAAAATCTTTCTATCTTTTGAAAGATCTTTGTAAAACCTAGATAAATAATTTAAGTAGCCTAAAAAGCATTGTAATTGGGTTTTGTTTTTTAAAATATCAGGGATGTTTGAGATATCTTTCAGAATGTGTTCTTGCACTGTTATTTGACCATTAGTTATTATTACACCTTAAAAATTTACAGTTTCTACATCTATTTGGATTTTTTTCCTGATCGAGAAAGTACTAATCCATTTTGCTCTACTATCTATAAAATTTTTCTAAATGATCTAGATGTTCATTTGCATTTTTAGACATGTCTAAAATGTCATCTATATAAACTAATATAAATGGATAATCAGAAAATATTTTATCCTTGTGGCTTTGAAAAATAGAAGGGGTTGTTTTAATACTGAAAGGTAATACAATCCATTCATATAACTCTTAAGGTACCGTGAATGCTGTTTTCTATTGATTTTTTGGATAAATCTGTATCTGCCAGAAACCAAATTTTAAATCGAATTTAAAATATATATGCATCCCTTGTAATCTTTGAAAAAGGTCATCTTTACTTGGAATAGGATGTTGGATGGATTTAATAATGACATTTAGTGGTTTATAGTTAACAACTAAACACTTTTTTCCTTTAGTTAATTCAACACGTTTATTAACATAAAAGGCTGTGTATGAAAACATACTTGTGCTTGTCTAGATAACACCTTTTTCTAATAATTTTTTAATTTCTTGAGCACATTTAGCTTTTAATTTATGGGACATCCTGATATGATGTGCTTTAGCATTTAGTTTAACTCTGTCTAATAATTCTATGTGACACCAATGTTGCTTTTTGTGTCTAAATGCTGTAGGGTCATTACTTGCCATAGTTAATAATTTTTGTTTGATTTGTTCAAATTTTGAAGCTTGTTGTTGAACTTGATTAATTACCCATTATGCTTTAAAGATAGTTTTGCTTTTATTAATCTAGAACCTATTTAGTGGAGAATAATTTCTACGTAATTTATAAGATCCCAAATACACATGGTCTTTAGTTATCATATATGGTTCAAATAAATGCGAATTATCAACCTCAATTACTAAATCATAAGATAGCCAATCTATGACATGTACTAAAATTGTAGAAGTCTTTTTTCCTGTAATAAGAATGGGTAGCGTAAATGTTTTATTAATTGGTTTATCTATTTTATTAAAACTTATTATAAATTTTGGTCTGGATTCCCAAAGGTAAGATGGAATGATGGATTCTCTTGCAATACTAACTTCTGCACCAGAATCAATTAAAGCATCTATAGGATATGGTTTAAAACCAGGTAATTTAATGAAGATTGTGCATATGGGTGTTTTTAATTGACTTTCTTGGATTTGATTTATTTTAATTGTACCAATTTTTTGGGATTCTTCAAGATATGTCAATTGTTGTTGTTTATTTTATTCATCTTGTAATTTCTCTATTTCTTTTTATGCCATATCCATAAATGTCTGGAGTTGTATTCTGGCTTGTCTATACATAGAATCTTGTAATTGTTTTTGGTTTGGGAATTGTTGGATGTTTTCTTCTTCTTCTTTTAGCCACTATTCTAAGTCTTGTACATTGGCTTTCCAAGGAGGCTTGTATTTGTTGAATATATTTTTTAAGAGCTTTAATCTCTGATTTTTTTCTTTTACTTGTTTATCTATCTTAATATATTTTGTTAAATCTTCTAGTGGAGTTTTCTTTAATTTTATTTTAGTTTTCCTAGTTCTACTTCTACTAATTTTAATTGTTCTTCTAAATGTTTTGTTTGTTTATAGATGAAGATGTGCTAGCTTTTCGATTCATGTTACAGTAGTAAACATCATCATCAGAAGGGTCCGATAGTGGAGGATCATTTTAGAGTAGGTTAGTGGAAGAATGGACATCAGAATCCCCAAAATCCCCTGGGTCTGAAAATGGAATATCTTAATCAGGAGAAGAAGGATACATATCAGAGTGAGGATTGTAGGGACTGGAAGAACGTTCAAGGTCAGAAACTCATTCATAGTGCGTTTAAAGGATATGGTGTTTGGTGATAAAATGAACTTTCTTTGTATCTCTATCCTTGTTTGGGCATTTGGTTGCATAATGGGATCCACCACAAATAAAACAATGAATGGAGGAAGAAGGTAATCACTGGGAACATCTACAGAAATAGCCAAAATATTTTTTGACATGCTTAAGCGGTTTACGCTGCCATTGTTTAGGAGGAGAGGGTTTGTGTGGTTGGGAAGAAGAACGTTTGGAGGATGAACATGTTTGGCATTTCTTTTTGCATTTTTCATATTTGTATTTTTCTTCAGGGCATAAGGATAAACATAAATTTTTACCTAGTTTTTTGCTCAGGTTTTGGACTAATTCTTTAATTTACTATGTATAGCAAAGTTCTCTATTAGTTTGTTCTAAAAATTGACGAATTTGACCAAAACTCATTTTAGTTAGACGCAAATTTTGTTTTTTAAGTTCTGCTATATATTTGTTACAGAATGGTTGTCGTAAGCAACCTAGTAGATGTTCTTTTGTGGGAGCTTCATGTGTTAATTTATCATAGTAATACCATTGTTTCATGGCATCCAAGAATTCTGGTAAATTTTGAATTTTAGGTAGCTTGGCTTTAAAATATCTATCTCTATAAACTTCTTCAAGATTTCCTTTATGACCTAGGAATTCTTTGATGATTGCATTAAGGAAGATTACTGACGGTTGTGTTACAATTCTTTGCTTAATGGGGATTGGAATGTGGTTCCACCATTTTCATAGGTTTCCCTTAAAGTTATAACTAGCATTTATAATAGCTGCATTGTTGATTTCTTAGCCAAATCTACTTATATATTGATATATGTTTGTATGGAGTCAACTACATCTTATCTTTGTTTTAGTGTCTGATCATCCATACTAAATGTTGGTTGTTTATCTCCCACTTTTCTTGTTTGTGTAAAAATTGCTTCTTGAGCATCTTGCAATTGTTCCTGTGTTTTTGATAGCAAGAAAGCTTCTTCTTCATGAGCTTTTAATAATTGGGAAGGTTTAGATTCCTTATTAGATTCATGTTCTTCATTCATGTTGATATACAGTTTTCTTTTTCCTTTTCTCTCTCTTAATTCTTGTTGTTGTTTTCTAAATAGTTTTCTTTCTTCTGTTGTGACAGAAGGTGGAGAAAGAGGGAAAGTGATTTCTATGGACAAAGGAGGAGCAAAAGGTCTTACTTTTGGTTGAGGAGAGATTTTGGGTGTTGGTGTCCAAACATGAGATGATTTTTTAAATTTTCTATAAATTAAACCAATATTTAAATTTCTATCCATACTTTTTAAAACATGCATTTGAGTTTTATTACTATATACTAATTCTCCTAAAGTACTATTTGTCCAATTTTGCAGGCAAATCCTATTTGCTGAGGCTTTTTTTGGTTGTAGAGTATAAACATATTCAGTTGGACCTATTGTGTCTCCATTACTCCCGGATTGTTCTCCTAACTATTTTTGGATTAGATCATATTTCTTCTTTTCTTCTCTTTCTAAACTTGTCATTTTTTCATAATATTAAGCTAATAAGGTTTCATCTAGTTTATTCTTGTCTTTCTTTGTATTCATTTGAATGTTGATAGCGTTTAACAAGGCATCACATTCAGTACAGTGGTACTATCTGTTTACTTGTTTCAACATTCTATGTTAACAAGAAGGATCTCCAAAATATTGAGATTGAGGTTCTAAATGCTATGGTTTAGATGTTTCTGAAGAGTTTGAACTAGATTCTTCTTTATGTAATTCTACAAGTTTGGCTTTTAATTTTTCTCTTTTTGCTAGATGCTGTTGTACATCATTACTAAGAGCTTTTGATTGTTCAACAGAATCTAGAATTTGTTTGTGTAGAATGAGAAGACTTTGTTTCAGATCTAACATTTCTTTTAAAGTATTTGGTGAGGCTTCTCCATATGGTCTTTCTGATGTTTTAAGAGTTTCTAGTTGATGTTCTTGTTCAGGAGATATTATTAAAGGTTTAGGTTTTCTAAAAATCTTTTTGTGTTTTTGATGCAGGGTGTTTAGTGGATCTATATCAGCGAATTTTGGTGGTAGAAGATTTACTTTATACTGTCGTTTAGGATTTGAAAACCATTTTGGCATAACCAGTTTCCAGTAATTTTCTATGGGATTAGAAAGATCTGGATACTAAGTATGGATAGGAAGGTCTTCGGTGTCTATTTCTATTCCATATTCTATATTTGTAGATCCTACCTGCATTTTTTGTTCTCCAAAGAGAAATACAATTTGAATTGCAGTACTACTAAAGAGCTTAAAGATTAATCTAGTTGAAATCGTAGCATAAATGGACTGTGTAATCATATCTACTGTTAAATAGATGATAATCATGATAGACTTGAAAATATGTGGATCATGTAGAGAAAGAGTAAAGTTGGGGATAGTAATGATGATCGCATCAGTAGATAAATTCCCTTTAGCCTGAGTAATTATAGCATCTTCAAATGTTTTGAAGCGTCTTTCTATAATTGCTATCCAGTAGTATGGAGCTTTGAGTCTATAGTTAAAGTGTGGGTGAATGTGAGTAGCAAGCTCAGCTAGATGTATATAATTTTAACCTTTTTGTTTACAAGTGTTTACTTTAGCTGTGCTAAAGAAAGAAAGAGCTACTAAACGAAGGCTAGTTCTTGAGATTTCTAAATCGCATTAGATAGATGCATTTCTTTGAAAGATTCTATTAACTTGAGACTAGATGGAGCATATATCTCATAGCGTTTCAGAACAGGTAAAGGCGTAGTACCATTAGATGTGGAATAGAATTTAGAAATATGATGAAAATAGCTAAAACCTATCATTTGAGCTAGGTTTGCCATTGTTGAAAAAATTTAATGTTGTTTACTACCTCACTGTGTGACTTACAATGCCTGTCCTTCAGCTGCTACTATGTGACTTACTTTAGTGATTTGTACCAGCACCATGCGCCAATGCCAACAATATCATTGCAAACTTGATGCAAATGAACAGAATTTCACTACACTCTTCGAGGGTCTAAAAGGCTGTGACACGTCGAAGGGAAGGAACATCAAAACCAGAGGACACATTGAACGCTCTTCCATTCCCTACAATCATCACTTTGATATGTATCCTTCTTCTATTGATGAAGATATTCCATTTTCAGACCCAGGGGATTATAATGTCCATTTTTCCACTAACCTACTCTATAATGATCCTACACTATCGAACCCTTTTGATGATGATTTTTACTACTGTAACATGAATTGAAAAGCCAGCACATCTTCATCTGCCCAATAAACAAAATATTTAGTAGAACAATTAGAATTAGCAAAAGTAAAATTAAGAAAACTAAAAACAAAATTAAAGAAAACTCTAATAGAAGATTTAACAAAATATATTAAGATAGATAAACAAGTAAAAGAGAAAAAATCAGAGATTAAAGCTTTTAAAAAATATATTTAACAAGTACAACCCTCCTTGGAAAGCCAACTTGAACCTTCAGATACAGAAAATGTAGAAGACTTAAAACAATTACTAAAAGAAGAAGAAGAAAACATCCAACAATTCCAAAACCAAAAACAATTATAAGAATCTATGTATAGACAAGCCAGAATACAACAACTATAGGTGTTTATGGATATGACACAAAAAGAAATAGAGAAATTACAAGATGAAGAAAATAAACAACAACAATTGGCATATCTTGAAGAATCCCAAAAAGTTGGTGCAATTAAAATAAATCAAAATCAAAAAAGTCAATTAAAAACACCCATATGAACAATCTTCATTAAATTACCTGGTTTTAAACCATATCCTATAGATGCTTTAATTGATTCTGTTGTAGATGTTAGTCTTGCAAAAGAATCCATCATTCCATCTTACCTTTGGGAATCTAGAACAAAATTTATAGTAAGTTTTAATAAAATAGATAAAACAATTAATAAAACGTTTACTCTACCCATTCTTTTTTTAGGAAAAATGACTTCTACAATTTTAGTACATGCCATAGATTGGCTAATTTATGATTTAGTAATCGGGGTTGATAATTTGCATTTATTGAAACCGTATACAATAACTAAAGACCATGTGTATTTAGGATCTTATGAATTACATTGAAATTATTCTCCACTAAATAGGTTCCAGAGTAATAAAAACAAAACTATCTTTAAAACACAATGGGTAATTAATCAAGTTCAACAAAAAGCTTTAAAATTTGAAGAAATCAAACAAAAATTATTAACTGTGGCAAGTAATGACCCTACAACATTTAGACACAAAAAGCAACATTGGTGTAACATAGAATTATTAGACGGAGTGAAACTAAATGCTAAAGCACATCATATCGGGATGTCCCTTGAATTAAAAGCTAAATGTGCTGAAGAAATTAAAAAATTATTAGAAAAAGGTGTTATCCAGATAAGCACAAGTATGTTTTCATGCGTAGCCTTCTATGTCAATAAACGTGCATAATTAACTAAAGGAAAAAAATGTTTAGTTGTTAACTATAAACCACTAAATGTCATTATTAAATCCATCCAACATCCTATTACAAGTAAAATGACCTTTTTCAAAAATTAGAGAAATGCATATATATTTTAAATTTGATTTAAAATCTGGTTTCTGGCAGATACATATTTATCCAGAAGATCGATGTAAAACAACATTCATGGTACCTTAAGGGTTATATGAATGGATTTTATTACCTTTCGATATTAAAACAGCCCCTTATATTTTTCAAAGCCACATGGATAAAATCTTTTTTAATTATCCATTTATATTAGTTTATATAGATGACATTTTAGTCATGTCTAAAAATGCAAATGAACATCTAGATCATTTAGAAAAATTTTATGAAATAGTAGAGCAAAATGGATTAGTACTTTCTTCATTAGAAAAGAAAATCCAAATAGATGTAGAAATTGTAAATTTCCTAGGTGTAATAATAACTAATGGTCAAATAATAGTGCAAGAACACATTTTGAAATATATCTTAAACTTCCCTGATATTTTAAAAGACAAAACCCAATTACAACGCTTTTTAGGTTGCTTAAATTATCTATCTGGGTTTTACAAAGTTCCTTGAAAAGATAGAAAGATTTTAAATGAATAGCTAACCAAGAATGCAGGACCTTGGACCTCTCATCATACTCAGGTAGTACAACAACTTAAAAATCAATGTACCAAATTACCCTATCTATGACTTCCAACTAATGGAACATTGATCTTAAAAACAGATGCTTTAGATAAATTTTAGGGAGCTATCTTGAAAGAAGATATACATGGAATACTTTATGTGTGTCGATATGCAAATGGTAAGTTTAATCATGCAGAATTAAATTACCATTCTACACATAAAGAATTATTAGCCATTGTAAGAGGGATTGAGAAATTTCGTATATTGTTTCAAGAAAAAACCTTTATTATTAGATCATATTTAAAATAATTTGATAAGTATTTAAATATTAAAAATCTAAATAAAATTGCACATACAAGACTCATTTGCTGATCTGTATACCTTGCTAATTTTTATTTTAAAACTCAATATATAGATGGTAAAGATAATACCTTAGCAGATTATCTAACACGTGAGTTTCAATACTAACATCTTTATTTTGCAAAAATATATTTGCATGAAGGATGGGAACTTTGATCTAGCCATCGTGTGATGCCTTGCCCTTACACAAGGCAATATCTTTTATGCAGCCAAATGTCTATAATATATAATAAATATTTTAATGATAGGAATTTTTATGCTAATACTACTTATGAGAGGGAATTACTACCTCATATTTACTATACCCATTATAGTCATCCTAATCCTGCTCTTGAAAATATATTCCCCTTTGTGCATATTAAAACTAGTGTGCATGTTAATGAATTTATTCAAGATGTCAATCAACCTAGAGCCATTCTTCATTGGCCTCGATATAAACCCTTAGACTACCATATTTACCATTTGGATTTTAATAGATCTATTGAAAATCTACCATATGAATCAGACGAATTTTGGCAATGGTGGACTCTTTATGGTCATAAACCTAAACATTATCTTGAACTTTATAACCATTCCACAATCCAACGCCTGCATACTTCACTTCATGGGGATTTTATTTATTTCACCTGTAATGAATCCATGTCCTATTTCGTCTTCTGATCTACAAGCGCATCCTATTTCCTGATCACAAGTCTCAGTCGGAGGACAAATTGGCAGAATCTGTGGCAGTTTGCCTAGTATCAAGATATTCTGATAGCCACCTCAACCGATATCATCGCTCATTGTCAACTTAACCAACTGTATCCATCCATGCTCAAGCCTTATAATTATGATCCATCCTTTTGTCATTTATTTCAAGGAGGCATATGGTGTGTAAAGTGGCATGAGCCTGACTTTCACTTTAGTTGGCTCAGTATTTCTTCATTAGACGACCCAAATGAGGGATCAATTCCATCCACAGAAGATGATGATGACTACAGGACCAAAAACGTTGTTTACTTTCCAGGTGTCTGTTGTAAATAGTAGATTCTTATCTCTACAGTTAGATTTGTAATGATGTAAACACTATAACCATTATGCCTAATGCGGTGCGTTACTCCTATAAAAGGAGACTTCTCCTTACCCTTAAGCAGTGACCATTAGAAGCTTAACATAAAGCAAGTGTATGCAAGTAGGAAGTGTTTGTCTTTGTCTATGAGCAAGTGGTAAGTAGAGATATCTTAGAGTGTAGTATATCACGTCTTTGAAAGCATTCCTGCTAATATGTTGTATGTTCAAGCCCTATAGATTCGTATCTTTATAGTTAGATTTGTAATGATGTAAACATTGTAACCACTATGCCTAATGCGATGCGTTACTCCTATAAAATGAGACTTCTCTTTACCCTTAACCATTGACCATTAGAAGCTTAGGATCAAACAAGTGTCTGCAAGTAGCAAGTGTTTGTCTTTGTCTTTGAGCAAGTAGTAAGCAGAGATATCTTAGAGTGCAGCGTATCGTGCCTTTGAAAGCATTCTTGCTACTATGTTGTATGTTCAAACCCTGTACAGTCTGTAAAGAAATAAATAGACATTTGTTTGAACAAAATTGTTCTTCTGAGTGTAACTTTGAGAGTGGTATCAGAGCTTGTTTTCATTCTGTGTCCTTTGGTTTTGGTGTTCCTTCCCTTCAAGATGTCATAGCTTTTTCAAACCCCCGAAGAGTGTAGTGAAATTCTGTTTGTTTGCATTGACTTTACAGTAATATTGTTGGCATTGGCACGTGGTGTTGGTACAGATCATCGAAGTAAGTCACACAGTAGCAGCTGAAGGAAAGGCATTGTAAGTCGTGTAGTGAGGCAGTAAGTAGCATCAAATTTCGTCAACAATGGTAGACTTGGCTCAAATGACAAGTTCCAACTATTTTCACCATATTTCTAAATTCTATTCCACATTTAATGGTACTACATCTTTACCTATTCCGAAATGCTATGAGATGTATGCTTTAGCTAGTTTCAAGTTAATAGAAACGTTTAAAGAAATGCATTTATCGGAATGCAATTTAGAAATCTTAGAAACTAGCCTTCGTCCAATAAACACTTGGAAATAAAAAAGTTATAATTATATACATCTAGCTGAGCTTGCCACTCACATTCACCTACACTTTAACTATAGACTCAAAGCTCCATACTGGATAGCAATTATAGATAGATGCTTCAAAACATCAGGTTCTTCGTGGAGGGGACTAGTTGCATGGGAGCCCTCCGTGTGCTCTGGGTCCTGGGCGCCTCATCCTCTTCCCATTCTTGGTCACTTGTCCCTTGGTTGTGATGGTCCTTCTCCCCTTGGATGCCTTGGTTTCAGTGCCATTTTCAATCAAACATAACCGCTAATTAAATTATGCACAAGTTGCTCAAAATGACCCTCATACATCTTCTTAGTTTGACTAAGTTATGGTGTTGGCACGTGCATCCCATTAAATTTCTGAGAGTATTAGTTAATGATTTAGAAATAAAAACAATGATGCATGAGTTGTAGGTTAAACTATTGTTTTTGTTTTTTTGTCTCCTAAGAGGGGTTAATTCTTTAATAATTGTAATTTTAATTAATTAATTTTTCTATAGACATCACCCCCCCATGACTGAGAGCATACCTCCAGTTGCAAAAGAGGGGAAGGATAGGTGGATTCAGACATGCAATAGAAAACGTAGGTGCTTGGGAAGACGAAGTTAGGCAGAAAAAATGGAAAATCTCCCCCCAATTTGTGTGCAAAGTGGCCAAAAATTCAGCCATCAAGCCAAGTCGGTTGCCACATCTTTCTATCCTTGATAGCTTTCTTTTACCACCGCGAGTTCAGAATTTGCGACATCTAGTTTTTCAACCAACTTCTTTCGCTCTACAAATTTTGCTTCATATTTGATGTGGGTGGAAGCTACCTGCTGCTCGAGCTCTGACCTCGGGCACCCTGCTATTAACATGGCCAGGTTGGCATATTGAAGGTTTTCCAACTCCATGTATTTAGTTAAGTCTTAGATCTGCAGGTCCCGATTCTTAATTTTCGCTTGGTGGGCATATGCATAAGTGTCCAATATGGCCCCCCAATCAGTGTGTTGAGCACTGATGTTGTTGATTTGAGCTTTGGCCATATGGATCTCCTTCTCCAGGATTTTTTTGTACATCCCCACCTGATCACGGAAATGCTCCTTCAGCTTCTCATGTCGTTTAGCCTAATTCTACCACGTGCTAATTTCGATGACTGATTTTTGTCGAATAGCGCATACCTCCTCCATTGAGAGGGTTTGATTTTCTCTGGCTAAACGGCTTACATCTCGGTTGACCCGAATGAATTATTCTTGCAATTGATGAAAGTGTTCATTGAGAACATTCTTTTATTTCTCCACAGAAGTCAATCGAAGATTATCTGCAACCAACTGCTTATTCTCTTCTTGTAAGAACTTGAGTGCCTTAAGATGCGCATGAGTTTGCGCTTGAGCTGCAGAGGCATTCTAAGTGGCCGTCTCCTTTTCTTCTGCCACCTTCTTATTTTCTGCAATTAGTTTTGTTAGTTGCTCAGTTCTAAAATTGTCTAGATGGTCTACGGGAACAAATCGCAAGGGATCCCGTTGTGTTGCTTGTAAGACTACGAGCTGCTCTTGTAGTTTCTGCACTTCAGCTTCAGGATGCTCTGCCCTTACTTCGAATAGGACCAGCTTCCCCTTTGTGGAAATGAGGTCTGATTGAATTGTCGTTACATCCTAGGGGATGTCAAACAGGGACGTCAAAACTTGTCCTGTTTGAAGCAATCTGTCCAATGCATCCTCATGTTCTGCAGGAGTCATTGAGGTTTCGACAATAGTTTGAGCATCCCATGCTCCTAAAAGATCTGTCGGTGGTACAACAGGCACGTTAAATAACTCTTTGATGTGGTCAGTGACCACTTCAGCAGCTCCCGCGACATCTTAGTGTTGCATGACTACCATAGTGGCCCCTTCACCAGCCTCTAACTGCACTTGAAAAGATGCTGCATGTCCAGAAATCTGTTGTAACCATCTGCTTTCCCCTCCTCCTATTTGCATTGATAACTCACCCCGTGTGTGATCTACTGAAATCGTAGGTTGGTTGGCATCATCGATGACATGGAAGAGGTCTGTGTCATCACGACTTCCCCAACTAACCGTCTCGACGATGGCCCTAAGATGGCTCATCGACGGTCTGTAGTCTTGCGGCGGTGGCTGATCCTAGCCTGTGCTGGGTCCTTCTTCTTGTTGTTGGCTGGGACCTATGGCTGGAGGTTGACTGGGTCCTGCAAGTTGAGTTGCAGGTGATCCAGTCATCTGTTCTTCTTCTTCTTCATCTGGTCCCAGCTCTTCGCCAGTGCTCTTTCTTGGAGCTGGTGCCTTTAATAATTTAGCATATGAAGCATTTTGGGCCTTTCGGAGGACATCATTTGTATATCATTGAATACCAGCCCGTCGGCACAGTTTTCTGATAAGGTAGTGAAAAGGAAGTGCCGTCTTCCATGACTTCCATTCTTCAAATCGTCTTAGGATCTCTGTCAAATATAGATGGGGAAGGTTAGCATTAATCTTTCCCATCAACACTACACATCCTCTTGCCGCATACGTTGATATTCTTTTCAAACCTTTTGTGGGGAAGAGGTGATAGGTTTCGATTTTGAAATAAACTCTCTCTTCCGTTGTCAGCTCACCAAAAGCTTTATCTTTGGCATAAGACTTCTCTAACCAATCTTTTCGCACATTAGGGTCTAATCGGGTGGATAACTGAGCAGCATGGGGGCCTGAATTTGGAAGGTTTAACACTTCCGAAATTGCCTGTGCAGAAAAATCTACTGTCACACCACCGATGTTAACCATGGTGCCTTGCTCCTTATTGTGCCAGAATAGGTATGTTTCTCCTAAGTACTAGGCACCGTTTTCAGAGAGGACATGCCATAAGGGAGACCCTTTAAGGTGATCCCTAACAGCCTCAGAAGCGAACTCTGTGAAAGATTCGAAGTTAAGTTCCACAATCACCGAAGCAATTGTGGACTTCGTATGGATAGCCTAAACACATTTCGGGGGCAACGTGAGTTGTTGTCCCGGTTCATGTGGCAACTCCTCCTTCTACCTACCCAAATCGTCTGGTAGGAGGTTCTTCTTGATGGATACTAAATGAGTGCACCTCCTGTTCGATATGTTGTCTGGCAGGACCTTGCCTTCTACCTCTCCTAGGTTATTTCGCTCCACCTTGGGCAGGACTCTTCTATTGTGAACATTTCGGGGCCATCTACAATCACACGGGCCAAACGTTAGTAAGGTTGTTTTCAAACGCAAGTTATACCTTACTACATGCCTTTAATTGAAGATCTTATGTTATCATGTGATCGTGCCTAAAAATTATGATGGTGGGTCCTATAACTTAGGTGGATTTTCATTTTAATCTCCTGGTATACTTAAGGTCATGATTTTTGGCATAATTTGTCTAAGTGTTAGTATTAATTACCCTAATTGATGTCCTTTGGACGATGACAAATTTCAAAAAAGTTAGGCACTTTTCAACAAATGTCTCTCCCCCACGACTAAACTGAACACTCCAGGTTCAAGCAAGTTCAAACAGAATTAAAATCAGAGCACCAGCACGTGAAATATGGGTGAAAAAGCAAGGGTCATGCAATCGCAAGTTGTAGAGAAAAAACTCAAAAATTCCCCTCGTGTAAATGGCCAAATGATGCTAAGTGTTGTGGCAGGGGTTCCTATTTATAGGTAAATAGGATGCGATATCGCGTACGGTACATTGCGTACGCGATATCACGTACATGATATCTTGTCCCAACTAAGGTGAGACACATGAAAAGACCAAATTTTTTAATGATTTTCTTGAAATTATTGGTGTAAAATGAGGACATTAACAAGGATAAATATATGCAAGGGTAATTACATGAATTCGAGAGGCACTTTGAATGATAATGATGTGAATTTAGCAATTAAAAATTTGGCGGTTATGAAGAAAAGGGAATGTAATGGTACATTGGAACGTTAAAATTTTGAGGGATAATAATAGGGAAAGAAAATTATGAAAACTAAGCTGAGGGTAAGAAATTGTGTGTTCTAGCTAGAAAATTAATGAAGATTACAACAAAATTACACAAGTGGGTCCTTCCCAAAGCAGGTTTCAACCTATTATGCCCTTCTGTAATAACACTTAAAGTGTCCATGGGCACTAGAAGGGTTGGATGTAATCCGCACTAACTCCACAAAACACACGCATGTAAATATCACCGAAATGAGATGAAAATTCTATGTTACATGGGTCACGAACTACAATTACACGAACAGTGAGATGAG
>MNCI01006445.1:425817-447267 GCA_015680685.1 Gnetum montanum
GCCACTGGGATTACCAAGCGCAGATCCCAAATACGCCACTGGGTTACCAAGTGTAGATCTTGGATACGCCACTGGGCTACCAAGCAGTCACACTTAAATGCTCGTAATCAAGTCGTACTTGTTCTGCTTCTAGGAGTTCAAGGGTGAGAGACTAATCGCGATGAGCAACCAATTCCTTAACTAGCCGTACACACCCGTAGATGCTCGTAGTCAAGTCATACTCACACCGCGCTATGAAAGCAATAAATAACAATTAAATAAACTAAGTGAATGCTGCAATGATGAAGTAATCTCGATATTTATTGCCGGTCATGTGCGTGTCCAAGTACGACACACTCGAATAAAGACACTGTACAATTACATTCACCACACTACGGGCAGACACGGGAAAAACACGAACTCTGGAGGGATCAAACTGCCAGAGCTTCGCTACTCTAAAACTGGGATTCTGAACAAGGGAGAGCCACGTCTTATTTATAGATATGGCGGCAGACTACGATATCGCGTACGCGATATCGTAGGGGAAGATGCGATATCGCGGCAGACGCGATATCGCAGCCTATGCGAATCACGTCTCATCAATTACGGAGCCCATCCATGATGTGATACATTAGCCTCTGCTCATAGAACCCATCACTTGGGTAATTGTTTAATAGCAAATAATATCTTTCTAAGGCCATGTTCAAGGGTTCATGTTGCCCTTGTTTCCACTCTCATATTTGTCTCCTCAAGGCTAACACTCTTGCATAGGTTTGATATCTTTCATTGAAGAGTTCTTCCATTATTGGCCAATGTTGAATTGATCTCAGCTTTAAAGACTTGTACCATACTTTTACTTGGCTAATGAGTGTCATAGGAAAGAGCTTAAGTTTTTGCCACCCATTATCAATATTGTTCCATGCACAAGCATTGTAAAAGGCTTGTAAATGTTGTTGCAGATCAAAATCATAGCCTCCTGAAAACTTGGAAAAGTTATTTAAATAAAGCTTGGGTAGATGAATTTCCTTGCGATGCCTGCGGGATAGTTGAACAGCCTCTTGTATATGCATTCAACTCTTAATGGCCAGCAGGGGTTAATCATCACTAAGTAGGTTAGGAATTTGTGGATTGGGATGATGTTGTCTTCATTCATGTTGGCATTCCTGACTTTGCCCATGGGGTCGATTTTTATTTCTACGTTGACCCTTTGAGAGATGGTCATCCATGTCATGACCCGATGTCAAAGGAGTAGAGGAAGAGAAAGTATTGGAAGACTCATCATGACCTTTGTAAGTCTCCCAATCATCCCCGAATAAATTCCTATCAACTATTGAGAAGGTCCTAGGCCTTACGGGTTCCCTCATTCTATGGGATGTCCCATCCTCACTAGAGGTGTTAGAATTGGATGACAACAGTCCTTGAGTACCATTGGAGTGTTCATGAACATACGAGACCCCTGCATAAAATTAAGTACTCCAAACTTCGTCTTCATCATCATATATTTCATTGGTTCTCTAATGAATTGCCTCACTAGTTGTTGCGTTATCATAGTCTTGTGAGAGAGACATTATTATGAATTGTGTGCGACTTATTTGTAATTAGTTGCTTTCTAAAAGATATATCATTAAGGATTCATTATAGCGATCTTGGATGATGTAACTAATCTAAATAACTAGCACCATCCTTGGAAATGACGCCAATGATGAGTTGTGAGGTACCCCTACTTTCAACCATACGAATATGAGTGTGTATGCACGATCCGGTCGAACTCCACAGACAGACTAGTTGTGATATCTAGATAGTTACACATTGATCGCAGTTCACTGTCTTCCCACCTAGACTAGTATTTGCTTTGTCACATATGGTTTAGTCCAGAGTGAGGTGAATAATGGGATCCTAAACTAATGCTACTCCTAGAGATGATGAAAAATAATCTTGACATAAGCTAATAGGAAATAAAAATCGAAACCTAAACTAGCCTAAGTGCGATGAGCATCTGTCCTTAATCATCCATGCACATCTTGGACCTTGTGTACTATTTCTGGGATTACCAAGCGCACATTACTTGAGTACTCCTAGATACGCTACTAGGTTACCAAGTAGTTACACTTAAATGTGTATGATTAAGTCATACTCATTTTGCATTTAACAACAAGAATGGTGAATGATGATAAAGAAATGTTAACGAAGAAAATAATAAAAGACAATTAACAATTAAAGTAATTAAAAGCTAAGTGAATGCTGTAATGACGGAGTAATCGCGATCTTTATTGTCGATCATGTGCATGTCCAAGTACATCACACTCAAACAAAGGTTCCATACAATTACAATCATCACACTGCAGGCATGCACTTGGGAAAGAACTAAAATTAACTAAAAACTGACGAAAAGAGTCTACCCTTAGACTTACCAAATACTCCATTCTTATGCGCCTAAATGTTCTATTTATAGGCCTACACAGGAATCATGATATCATTATCTAGGCTGTGATATCGCATACCCGATATCGAGGGTCGAATATCAGGGCCTAGCAAACCACGATTCATCAGTGATGAACAAGAAGACCTTGCTCATCCAAAAATCTATTTATGATATTTCAACAAAAGTTGACAAGTTATGGGACTCTTTGGATGAAAAATTTCAAACCACTTTGAAGATTGCTGAAGAATCTAAAGAGAAAAATAGTGATCAGAAGCTAAACATGCCTACCAAAGAGGTAAGGGCAAAGCTGCTGCAGTAGAGGAAGTTGTGGAGTCTAAATTTGATGATGAAACTAAATGTGAAATTTGCCAATATGAACATCCAAAGGGATGTTTCCCTGTAGTGTCACACTTACAAGAGTCTGGAGTGTTTGCATTGAATCCTTGCCTAGCATGTAGGCAAGCTCCAAGACGATTGCCTTACTCTCAAGGCAATCCAAGATAGTTTTACCAACAACAACAAGCTTACTACCCAATTGGAACTCCTTCACAACCTTATGAAAAATGCCAATAGTGGTACCAACCACAATCATGGGAAATGCCACCACCAAGGCAGCAATACCTTTATAGGCAACCAGATTCATACGGGTACTATGTTTAGCAGCCCATCTCCCCTAAGAGTTCTACAAGTCATGCATCATTTCAGCATCACTATTACCCCCTAGAGTACCACTGAACACATTTACCATCTACTCTAGGGAAAAACCTAGATATGTATCCATACAATCCTCTACATCCCTCTTCAGATACACCTCCACCTTCAACCCAATTACCTCCTACTCCGTCCATGTAGGGTGAGATTCCTCTGAATTCACAACAACGAAATACTATGAGGGTTGTACATTCAATCGATTTTTTAGTTGAGTGGTCCAAATAATCGATCACTAAAAAGACCTTTCTTTCGACCCACTAGTCCTTTCTAGCCCTCACAACCTACTTCTGCTGATTACCCTGCATCTCCAACATCCTCATCCTCTACATCAAATACCTTCAAGTGCCCTTCAAACCAAGTACCACCTAGGATCCACACTGTAATGCTAACTCATGCTTTTTTTGACTGGATCAAGGGTAGCAATCTTCCTACAGAAAGATCTAATCTAGGAAGTCCATTCATTTATCTATAGATTCTTGGACATGAGCCATGAAAAGATTTCTTAACTCTGGTTCTGGAGTTAATCTCATCTCTCATGACATGTACAAGGCCTAGAACCTACCACCTCTTAAGAAGATCAACATCCATCTAGAATTAGCAAATCAATCAATTACTATCCCTTTGGGCTTAGTAGAGGAAACTATGACCATAGTTTGTGGGTGGTCCTATCCTACTCATTTTTTGGTGATCAAAGTGGACAACTGCAAAAGTAAAATTGACTTCCCCATAATTATGGGAAGGACTTGGTTAAGCATGGTCAACGCAAGAATGGACACAAGGAACCTATCTTTAAAAATATCCAAGGAAAATGAGCTAGGAAAAATTGAGAAGAAGCATATTTTATGCATTGTGTACAACAATAATGGGTGCACTAGCGTGCAAAAGATTTGGTCTATTAAAAGTACATACATTAAGGCATGCAATCAATGTGCATAAGAAATTAACATTCAAACGTGTGTGTCTGCAACAGCCACAAAGTAGGAGGGCACCCAGTGGTTGATAGCTGATTCAAATAGCAGCACACTATGCAAGGAACTAACTAAGAGCCTAACATATGCATATGTTGAAGGCGTGGACAAAATTAAACAAGTTCATTTCCAACTCTCTAATGAAGATGATGATACCTATTAGGAAGAGTTGAAAATCCCTGATCACTTCAAGCAAGAGCCCTTAGAGCTAAAAACTTTACTAGCTGATATGGAGTATGCATTTTTAAAGAATGATAAATCGGTCATAATTAATGCCAAACTTGCTCTTGAACAAAAGGAAAAGTTTTTGAAAGTGGTGAATAAATTATCAATAGCCTTTGCTTGATCATATCCAGATCTAACAGGAATTGATCCAAGGATATGCCAGCATCACATCTACACTGACTCGGCCATGAAGCCTAGAAGGCAGTCGTAGAGGTAACTAAACCCCAAATTGAAGAAAATAATGAAAGAGGAAATTGAACAACTCCTTAAGGTGGGGTTCATCTATCTCATTGCTGATAGTCAGTGGGTTAGTCCACTCGTAATTATACCAAAGAAGGTTGGCAAATGGCAGGTTTGCATTGACTTTAGACTATTGAATATGATAACATTTAAGGATCACTTCCCTTTTCCATTTGTAGATCAAGTGTTAGACACCATATTTGGGCATTGTTATTATAGTTTCTTAGATGGTTATAGTGGCTATAACTAAATCCAAATTGTGCTACAAGATCTGGCCAAGACAACATTCACGAGTCCCTAAGGGACTTTTGCATATTATAAGATGCCATTTTGTCTATGCAATGCCCCTACAACATTTCAATGCTTAGTCCTTAATATCTTCCAACAACAGATCGGTAGTGGTGTTGAAGTCTTCATGGATGACTTTTCCACCTATGGAGCTACCTTTAAGCAAGCCTTGGACCGACTTGAGCAAGTACCGAAGTGATGTGTAGAGACAAACTTGCGGCTTAACTGGAAAAAGAGCCATCTCATGGTCCAAGAAGGCATTGTGATTGGGCACCAAATTTCCCAAAAAAGGATTAAGGTAGACCCAGAAAAAAAAGGATCATCTAAGAAATAACACACCAACTAGAGATCATTAAAGATGTTTGATCATTCCTTGGACACACTAACTACTACCGATGATTTATAGAGAATTTCTATAAGATTGGAAAGTCATTGGTAGAGCTTACAAAGAAAGATGCATCTTTTATCTGGACTAAGGAATGTGAACATGCATTCCAATAATTAAAGGAAAAACTCATAGAAACACCAATCCTACAAGCACTAGACTGGTCCAGACCTTTCCACATCATGACAGATGCATCTAACTATCCTTGGAAGCAATGCTCATGTAGATGGATGATAAGAAACGTTCATACTACATCCATTGCATGAGTCAAAGCATTGTGGGAGTATAGTTAAATTACACCACCATAGAGAAAGAATTAATGGTAGTGGTGTATGCTGTAGAAAAGGTCAAGCACTATGTGCTTGGTTACAAAGTATTTATGCATATGGACCACAATGTAATCTGCTTCCTCATGAACAAGCCGACGATGAGCCCTTGTGTCATACGGTGGCTCGTGATTTTACAAGAATTTGATCTCATGATGGTAGATTGAAAAGGAACTGAGAATGTGGTCGTTGACTACCTCTCTCACTTAAGATGGGATAATAAAGAAGAGGAGAGCCTACTCTCTAATTAGTTTCCAAAAAAACTCCTCTTTACAAGAGCAATAAGTAAAACAAACGCCTATAAAAGTAACATGGTATAATGGCATCCTCACCTACCTTCTTACTTAGGAGATGCCACAAGGCTTGGATTTTAGGAAAAAGAAAAAATTTCTTCATCGAGCCAAATACTCCATGGAAATTAATGGACATCTTTACAAAGTATGTGCCGATGGCCTAATCCACTAGTGTGTCCCTGACGAAGTTAAACTATGTGTTCTCCAAGATGCTCACAAAGGGCCATGTGGAGGCCACTATGTAGGGAGATGCATGACCATAAAAATCCTAATGGTAGGATAGTATTGGCCTACAATCTTTAGGGATGCCCAGCAGTTTGTCAAGTCTTGTGAACATTGTCAACAAAACACGGGGATGACCACTTGCATGGAAGGTCCTCAATAGTGGATTCAACCACTGGAGCCTTTTGACATATGGGGTGTTGACTTCATGGGTCCCATCACATCCATGTCCAACAAGAAGGCATATATTATAGTAGCAGTTGATTACTTCACAAAATGGGAAGAAGCGGTAGCCGTTATTAATTGTACATCATCCACTACTACCAAATTTATATAACAAAATATTGTGAATAGGTTTGGGGTGCCACATTCACTAATTTTTGATAATGGAACTCATTTCACAGGTGTCACCTTTAGAAAATCAATGCAACACTTGGGGGTAGAACATAAATTCACAACACCTTATCACCCCAAGCTAATAGTTAAGTAGAGGTAACCAACCGGGAGCTCACAAAAATACTAATGTGAACCATTAAAAAAATATAGGAAGGATTGGAGTACAAAGCTTAATGATGCTATTTAGGCTTATTGTTCAACTTGGAAACTTCCTATTGGCTATTCTCCCTAGGAGTTAGTGTACAAAAAATTTCCAATGCTCCTAATTTAGTTCGAGCTTCATGCACTCTCAACATCCTATGATTTAAATCTTGACCTAGGTCTAGCACAAAAAGAAAGATTAATCAACCTAAACGTGTTAGATGAAAATTGATTAGTGGCCCTATCCTTGAATGAGGTGAACAAGACATTTAGTAAGCAACATCATGACCTTAGAATCAAGAAAGTAAAACTTAAACTAGGAGATAAGGTTCTCTACTAGAATCCCACACATATATCCCAAAAGGAAAAATTCTAAACATTGTGGGAGGAACCTTATATAATTGATCAAACCTTTCCCTTTGGGGCCATGTTGATCTACAGGCTTGAATGCCTGAGTAAAAAGCAGTTGGTCAACATCCAACAAGTTTTCCTAGAACCAAGATAGGCCATTACAACTACTGCCTTAATGGATGGACAATCATGTTCTATTTTTTAGATTTTCTTCTTCCAACTCAATTGTGGGAGAGATGGCCATCCATACTAACCATCAAATTGATTTTTCTACCTTTTTTTTCATGTTTTTGATTTTCATAAATTATTTATTTTATAAATTCTTGATTTTTCAAATTTTTCTAATTTTATACCATCTTTAGTACCTTTGAACTTTCTTGACTATTTTACATTTTCTTATATACTTTACTTTGTTTGGTTTGATTTAAGCATGATATTTCCTCATTTTTGCTAATAAAATTACTTTATTGTCACAGAACATAGTGTCATTATTATTGTTTACTAATGATGGTTTGTGCTTAATGTTGTAATTCTTGATGTCTAGTTTCTATTTTTGAATTCTGATGTTTGATGACTTTGACATGGTTTATTTTTTCATGGAACAGGTAGTGAGTCCACATCATCTACCCATCCAATGAACTCTATGGTTTTCCTTGTTTTGGAAATTTGAGGTCCCTTCCATTAAAGAAACTTCTAATTAATCAGTGACCTTGGTAGTTCTAGAATTAGAAAGGATTCAAAGGTTTGTAAAGGGTGTGACTTCAAGGGGACTTAATACTCTTTGTACTCTTCTACTTGCTTGAGTGCTTGAGTGTTTTTCACGAACTTCCTACCATTCCACACCAACCACTAATAGGAAGTCAAATAACATCGTTGGATGGTGTGGTTCCCATCCAAAAAAAATAATGGGAATTCAAAGCACACACCTTCAACACAAATAAGTCCTTGCATGCTGTGGTTTCCATTTCAAAAAAAATGATGGGAATTCAAAGCACAACCCTTGGACAAAAAAATGGGCTACAAGCACTGGTTCTAGGACTCAAACAACATGCACCTATGCTTGAAGGTCCCCTCTAACTATGACCCTCTCTCTCACTTCCTACTTCTCTTCTCTTCTCTTTATGAAATGGTGGTTGTTTTGTGGTAGCATTCTTATGTCTCAAGTGAGTGGATCAGTCTTAGAGTGACAATGCAAAGTCACTAAAAGTGAATGGTTTTGGTCTAGACTGAGGATGGAACTTCTCAGGTCATTTTAAACACAAATTTTATAAGGGACTTCTTATGACCTCAATTCGGAACTCCATTCTACCTTCTCTATTATTCATCCATGCTTCCATAATGCACCTCATTGTCGAGTTCTATGTTATGCTCCATGTCTTGGTCTAATGTGTTGGGATTCTTGGGTAGATTCTTTTGGGTTTGTCCTTAACTTTTCATGATCATTAATTAATTGTGGGTCCCACAAACTCTTCAATAGAGGTTATGCAAGGGAAAAAAAGGCATGGGCCTAGTATGGGGAGGACCCACTTACGTAGCTTTTGGTCTGGTTGGTTAAGGTTCCTTACCTTTGACATCACTACAATCCTATCTTTCGCATATTCGATTGAGTATCTGCTCAGTGCTCCTTAATCTTTCATTTCATTCATGCACTAAATCAATTTCTCTTAATTTTTCCAAATTTATGAGCTTAAACACCCTCTTCTCATGTTTTCATATTGTTCTTAGTCCTTTAAGCTTTCATTTGATCCCAATTTCATCCAAAAATTCCTTGTATTTTGAAAGTTTGACTAAAGTCAATAGAAGTCAACGTTGGTCAATGGCTACGTCGACGAGGCTTCCTCAATGTAGCTGACTACATCGACAAGGCTCCATTGACAAGGCCCCGTTCACGTAGTGCATACATGCTATATATGCTGCCTAGCACTTAGGATTTTTTTGCAAATTGCTCATAACACACAAGGAGTTTTTGCAATTTTTTAGAGCCTAAAACCTTCTAGAGCTCATAACTTCCTAACCATTTGTTCAAATCACTCCATTTTTTGAGCCTACACTTACCAGAGGTAAGATCTTTATCATGGGGGCTGCAAACCTTAAGGTTTCCAATGAAAAATTGATGAAAAATTTTGAAAATTTTTCTAACTCCCCAAAGTATTAATGACCTTAATAACAGAGAAACATTAATTTTTTAAAAGATTAACCCTTCCTAAAACCTTTGAGATGATTTATTAATGATAATACATAAATAAATGATAATTGGATTAATTAAATTAGCCATAATTACAACTTAGCCAAGTGTAACTATCCTTAAGAGATAAAGTATCCTAATTGCTTTAAGGTTACACAATGATTTCTAATCCATGGTCTTGTTGTGATTATTAATGGCACCAAAACAAAAATACTCACAGGAAGGAGAACCCTCACAACCATGGTAGAAATGACCAAGAGCTGGAAGGGGCCAATAAGAACAAGACCAAGAATTACCAGAAGCAACCCATGCAACAAGACCTCTTTGTAAGGAGCCCAAGGTGGAATCTGTTTGATAGATCCTAGAGGAAGAAGTGTTGACAGAATAATCCCAGAGAAGAGAAGGGCTTGAACCCATGCCAAGGCTTGAGGTCACCTTGACTCAAGCCTACCTAGACATCATCAAGTCCCAAGAGAACCAAAGATCAGTTCTTTAAAAGATCAATTTCGAGCCATTTTTGGAGAAAGCTCCAGAGGATGTTAAGACACAACTACAAGCCTCTCCCATGTGGCCAATAATCACATCTAGGGGGGAATGGTACATGGGAGAGACATATCTCTTTTGGAGCAGCCGAAGGCCAGGGTCCATTGTCAAAATCAAGGACGTTCAAGCATCATATTTGATAGAAGCTATCACATAGGCACTTGGGTTTCCTGATATAGGAACATAGTTGGTTGAACTACCTACAAAAGAAGATCCTGAGGCTAAGAGGGAGTGGACCTAGTGATGTTACAAGGTTGATTGTAAGGAGTATGGTGCGCTCACACTAGTGGAGCAAATTTACTTTAAGATTGCATCTTATCACCTCAATCCAATGGTGAGGCTAAGCAAGATAACCATCTTCTTCATTCGAGCATGCGCTGCTCCAAGCGAAACATTTCCAATCAACCTTCCACAACTGATCTACTTAGACATCGAGAAGCACTTTAAAGAAAACAAACGTGGAAGAAATACCTTGCCCTTTCTGTGCCTCATTAGGAAACTTTGCAAAAGGGTAGGCACTATTTGCTATTCTAATGATACCCTCAGGAATGCTCTTTTGGCCTCATGGTCAAAAATTATGAAAGAAAAAATGCTAGCGACAACCTAAGAAGAGGAGTAACTGCCACTACCACCCACTTAAGAAACAACACCAGAGGCTTGCGCAGTCATTGAACACCTATGAAAAATCTAAGAACAGCTCTTGAGTGAACAAGAGCAATGAGCAAGAATGAGTGGGGTAGATCCATTTGTGTATTGGCTAATGATGAGTCACCTTAATGAGGTGGCTTAAACAGTTAGCCATATGGAGAGGGGTGGTCTAATCTTTTCTGCCCAATGAACATAGCTACCTGCGAGGTCGGATCCCAACACTTGGGAGGTGATGGTGTCACTATTGCAACACCATTTATTTCCAAAAATCTCTGGTAATGCCATCAATTTCTTGGTGCATTTGGAGGAAGGAGAAAAGGTAACTATCTTGGTGATGCAACACCATGGGTAGGAGACAGTGGTTGAAGTGGTGGATGACCATGTAGTAGAAGCATTGAATGCACCCACAGCATCTGTACTAGATGTATCTACACTCCAAGATATGCAGATATCCGTAGGCATGGTCAACTAGAAGTTAGACGTAACTCAACATGAAAAGTTGCTAGAATGACTAGTGGAAATTGGGCAACCAACTCTGAACATCTTTGATCTTCTAGAGAACATCACTATGGCCTAGTCAAAGCTGCTAAATGCAAGGGGCAAATGCATTATCCTGGAGGGTCAGCTCAAAATGACCCAAGAAAGAAACCAACGCTTGGCCACAAAGGTTGTTGAACTTCATGCCTGACTTGCAAATCTTGTGATCCTTAGTCAAGCAATAACAAGAGATGAAGCTTTCAAATAGCTTCAAAAATAATCCTAGAAGTCTGAGGAGGAGGCAGTTATAGCCATCTTCAACCAATCCATAGCCGAAGCAAAAATGCACTCAATTTGGAAGGACTTGGAATAGATGCGCTAAGAGAATGAAGCCTTTACCGCACAAAATTATTGCCTACGAAATGTTGATGCTTAGAAGCATCAAATGTAGGAATTTCTTCATCAACAGCAAGAGCAACTTACCAAGGTGAACATTGGACTGAGGATATTGACCACGGAAAATCACAATCTATCAATGGAGTAAGTACGTGCCTGTTGGCACATTTTGGCCATTTCATGGAACAAGTGGACTTATTTGAAAATGGTGAGGTACAAAATTCTAATGAATTGAAACTGTTCACGGAGGATTATGCTCTTTCCCATGAAGAATTCTACAATAGTTAACTGACCATGAAGTTGGAATGGCATATGTTAGATATTGTAGCTACATTTACAGGGAATTATCCATCCTGGTGTCATGAACAGAAATTGCAACACAAATTTGGAATGATTAATTTCATGACTTGCTCAAGAATCATAATCTAGTAGTTCTCAAGTTGCCTCACTAGAATGTATCCGTAGAATGAGAAGACATAAAAGGGTTCCTTGGAGAGTGTGATTGCATCACCCTCTGGCATCCTGGAAGGGTTTGGGGCCTAATATTCTTCTTTAGGATCAATGTACATTTTTGGAAGGTATATTTACTTCCACTGAAATATATTTGGATATGACACAAAGGGATAAGTTCTCTCAAAGAAACCGAAAGTGTTAAAGCAGGATAGAAAGAAAGGAGAAAAAATTTGGAATTGGATTCGATTGCTTGGATGGTCCAATGCAACAGGGCACCTGCACTATAATTACCATCTGCAAAATTATCAAGTGTTTTTATCATTTTGTGTTCATTGTCATTCATTTCATCCATGATCCATTTGTTTCCGAACTGTGATTGCTGCGATGCTCAATGCTCCATGACTATTTATGATCAGGAAAATATTATAGTGATTTTTGTACGTGTTTTATGATGGACCTGGACATTGCAGTTGATTGTGAAGAATATTTTGCAACGAAATGTAAAGATAACTTTCGATGGTCTCAGAAACTCTGTATATTGTTACTGCCTACACCACGATAGTGTGCTAGTGCTCGTGATTGGAGAATCTCTACGGCATGTAAAAGATGTAGGTGATCCTCTTTGCCGAAGCATGGCTACCGACTGCAGTGATAGTCGTGTAGTGACCGAGATAGACCCAACAGCAGATCTAGAGAAGATTTTCTATGGCAAAAAGAATGAAGTTGCTGGCATGAAGGCCATCGTAGGTGGTTCTGGCCCTCTGAGGAGCTGACGAGGAGATCGATGTAGCAGCGATGGTGTAGTTATGCGGCATCAACAATGATAGGTTGCTAGGCGAGTTGCAAGAGCTAGAGCTAGGCGTGACAATGATGATGATAGAACGAGTGTTAGGGTTATCGTTAAGCAGAGAGCCGAAGCCAAACCAAACATCTGCAGCGGCAATCACAACGGGAAGCTCCAATGATAAATACAAGAAAAAGTCGATAGCAAAAACGCCCTGGATGATGGGATCAAGATCACGACAGAGACAAGGATAATCCAGACCAATCTCAACCTCAATCCCATTCTTACGAAGCAGAAGCTAAGCAAAATTCGACCGCTGCTACGAAAGAAGAAGTAAGTAGGGTTGTTGAATGCAGAGATGCTAGAAATCATCTGCCAAACGTCCCCGTGGCATCGTTAGGGTTCGAAGTTCTAGAGAAGCGGTAAGGGAAGAGAGCGCATGAATGAAAGCTGTAGTTGGATTTAAATTATAGAGTAGAATCAACCTTGCCTATAGCATAGGCTAAGAACCTCCGGATGACTTAGCACTCTTCCTCTGTTGTTGTCGTCGTGACCATAACCGCTGTCACCGTAAACACTGTAACTACCTCCGTATTGGTTTGCAACATCGTTCTACTCGCCAACGACACTACGGTTTGCTCCACTGTTCGTGGAAACGGTATTCCTAACAACATCTCACAGAAGCAAATTTTTTGCGGCAGTAGCAAGCAAGTTACAACAATAATGGAGCCTCATTCTCCGAAGAATGCCCCGTTTCTTGCTCAAGAAGTTTCCATCAAGGGTTATCAGGACATCTCAGGCCTTGCTGCAAAAATGATTAAAATCCAGAACCAGCAAGAGATCTAGCCACCAAAAATTTTTCCAATAACAAGAATCAGCGGACAGGACTGAGAGCTGCGTTGGCAACACAAATCCATCCTTCTGGACATTTTCATGGTAGTTCTCCAAGCTCAGAAGTGAGGGAATACTGCATCAGATGAGTTGTAGAAATCGCTGAACATCAGAATAAAAATCAAAATCTCCTCTATTGTTGCCCTTAATCGAGATTCTGATCAACTCGTTGGTGACGACACATCAGCCAAGAATGATGCGGCAATCTGATTTTGTGGTGAGAAACTGTTCCAAGTTATGTGCAACAGTTGGAGGAGTTAACGTTGGGAGTGGAGTAGATGTTAATTTCTATAAGGCTGCATCAATAATGATAAATATTGACTGCATGGCCTAGAACTTGGAGCTGTCTCTTAACTAGATTTTGTACGCGGCAAGGTTTCTGACGAATGTTTTTTCATAGTTAAAAAAATATTGTGAGTTAAGAAAAAAGGGGATATTTGGCTATTATCCCTTTTATTCCTATGGAAGTTGTAACTTCCTATGATAGTTACAACTATGATATTTGTAGCTAATTTTAATTTTGATTACCATGAAGACACTAGGCAACTAAAAAGGCCACTTGTCAACTACAACTTTTTTGTCTCCCTAGTGACCACTTGGCAACTAAATGGGACACTTGTCAACTGTAGCTTTTTTGTCTCTATGGTGGTTATAACCACCCAAAATATTTGTAACTTACCTAACTACCTATGAGACCCTATAAAAGGGCTTCAAGGGTAGGAAGGAGGGGGGAATCATAAAAAACACACTACTTGATCTCACACTCGGGGTCACACTCAGGGTCTTGGAGGAAGATTGTAAAGAAGAAATTGTGAAAGATTTCTTGTAAGATGACTTGCTAAAGACAACATTTCAGCCTCTTTGTCATAGTCCTGTGAGTTATGTTTATTATTTGTTATTTTGTTTAAATTGTTTAGCTAGTGGTTTACATAGTATCATGCTTGGCAAGTAATTTTGGGATTTTTAGATTGCTCTTATTGTTTCTTGTTGCATAATAGAAAATTTCTATTAAAATTTTTCCATATAAGCGCTTGTGTTTAAAAGCCTTAAGAGCATTTTAGTAGTAAATTTTATTATTGTGCAATGTATAAGAACCGCTATTGAGATTGTTGTAAGAGAGCCTATGCATGTGGTTAAGCCGTTGAACAATTAAATAGTCAAGAGGGTTCAGAAAATCTTTGGTATTTTGATGGGACTAGAATAGCTTCTTTTATCTTTAAAGTGAATCTCCATGGTATTTCAATCAGAAATTGTCAAGTCTCTTGAAGGTTCTGTTGAATGCAATTGTTGACATCCGTTATCTAGCCAAAATAAAGTCTCGTATGTGATAGTTTATGCATAGCATAGTAGGATTGTCTTGAAGAAATTGCTTATTTGAGCCTTGGAAGTTTGAACAATTCGTAGTTATTGAATTTGGGATAGCTTTATTGCGAAGTGTTTACTCATATCATTTTACCTTGTTTAAACATTTGAGATCTTTACACAAATCTGCTTTCTTGTTCTCTTCTTTCTATTTCCATTGAATCTNAATTAAACAAAATAGGAACTCTCAACAACTCGTAGTACTTTGCAAAGTTGGCTAAATCTCTTTAAGATAAGTCATTTATAGTTTTACACACAATCCAATCGTTTCATTTTTCACAACAGCACACCGCAACAGCACACACACATACTCACATTAACTACTAAGTCTATTTGGAGGTATCTGGGCCTTGGTGTTGCCAGAAGACCAGCAAGCACCTAAATCTTATTCGAGGACACTCGTTGGCAGTTGCATCCCAAACGGTCACCAACAGTGCCTCACATCAAAAATTGACCATTGAAATCACTTCCTGGAAAAATGAGGTCCTCAAAATTGAGAAAGTGAAGAACCATTACAAGGACTAGGTTGGCCTATAGAAGGAAGTGAATGAAAAATAAATTTAGATGGTAAAGGCAAAACTGAATGAAGCCCTCCAGCAACTCCAATAATGAAGAAAAATATGGTAGCCCATTGTTAATGGGATCAATGCCTACAACAAAGTAGAGATTTGCTTGAAAGAGTTGCAAATCAAAGAGATGATAGAGTACATGGAGTTGGCTAATCTCCAATATGCAAACTTGGAAATGTTGACTACCAGATGACCATGCTCCAAATTAAAACAACAAGTGGCTAGCTTGTATTTGTTATACAAAATAGAGATTGAGCATCACAAAGACACAATGCAAAAGCTTGAGACTACAAATGTTGAACTTGAAGTACTCAGAGCATGATTTAGAGATCAATGATCAATTGCTAAGAACCTAGCTAGATGAATGAATGCCTACTAAGAGCTGAAAGATAGAGTTAGGGCATTTGACATCGAACACAAAAAGTTGGTTGCCTAGTTCATCAATGCAAAGGAGTTATTTCTAGCAATTCCATGTCCTTGGGATGTGTCCATTCCAACCCACATTTGGAAAGCTACATGGATGATGCATGATCCTAGGAGTAAGGAGGAGAAAATGAAAGCACTACAGGATGCTTTCTACCTCCTACCTAAACCGCTAGTCATGCTTGAAGCCAATGAAGGTCCCTCAAAGCCTCAGGAACCATCACCACCTGGACTATCTAATCTTCTCCAATAAGCTTTACACCATCAAGGAACATGCTATCCAGTTTTGAGGAGTTGAGTTATGGTGTTCAATTTTGTGTCCTGAACACCTTCATTTTTTGTAGTGTGTGGATCTATACACCTGGGCACTCCATTTTTTGTCAAGTTAGTCAATTTGTTTTGTTTGAATAAAACTTAGTCAATAATCCCATACCTTTCCAATTTTGTAAAATAACTCAAGGATGAGTTTTCATTTAGTTGTGGCGGTATGATGAGTTGCATTCAGTTGGCTACATTGAAGAGACCTCATTGACGAGGCCTAGTCGATGCATCTTACCATACATCGACAAGGCCTCGTCAACGCAGTGTTGAAAATTAGCTATAAATACACGTGTGCAGCTGCATTTATGGTAAGTAGAGATTGTATTTGCAGTGAAGCTCTTGTAATTTTTTCATTTGAGAGTTAGAATTTTTCCCTGAGTGCCTGCATCAGGAGTCATTGAGTGTACAAATCTTTATTCGAGCATTGCTGTACCTAAGCACGACAATGTGTGCAACAATAAAGATGAGCTAAGTCATGATTTCTTTTTCATGGAACAAGCAATGAGTCCATGACATCCACCCATTCACAAAATCTATGGTTTTCTTTGTTTTGGAAGTTTGAGGTCCCTTTTCATTAAATAAACTTTTAATAAATTTGTGACCTTGGTAGTTTCCAAAATTGGAAAGGATTCAAAGGTTTGCATAAGGTGTGACTTCAAGGGGACTCAATACCCTTTCTACTCTTCTACTTGATTAGGTACATGAGTGTTTTCATAGACTTCTTACTGTTCCATGTTGACCAATAATAGGAAGTTAAATAAAGTCTTTGCATGGGTGTGGTTTCCATCCAAAATGAAAAAAAAAAAGAAAAAATAAAATAAACAGAATAATAATAAAAAACATGATGAGAATTCAAAGCACATGCCTTAGACAAATAAATGGGCTACAAGCACTAGTTATGGGACTAGAAAGACATGTTACCCATGCTTGAAGGTCCCCTCTAACTAAGTCCCTCTCTCACTTCTTGCTTTTCTTCTTTTTTCTTTATGGAGTAGTGGTTGTTCTATGGGAGCACTCTTGTGTCTTGAGAGGGTGGATTGGTCTTGGAGTGGCAATGCGAAGTCATTGAAAAGTGGTTAATTTTGGTCTAAACTAAGGATGGATCTTCTCAGGTCATTTAAACACAAAATCTACAAGGGAGTTCTTATGACCTTAATTTGGAATTCCATTCCACCTTTTCTATCATCCATCTATGCTATCCATAACTCACCTCACTACTAGTGTCCATGTTGTTGATTCAATGTCTTTGTTTGAGTTGCTTGAATTCTTTGGTAGAATCTTCTGGGTTTTNAGATGTTGTTGATTCAATGTCTTTGTTTGAGTTGCTTGAATTCTTTGGTAGAATCTTCTGGGTTTTGGTCCTTAACTTTAATCAACCATTAATTGCCTATGGGGTCCATGAATTCCTTAGGTTGAGGTTATGCAAGGGAAAACAAGGCATGTGCATGTTATGGGAAGGATCCACTTGCATATCTCTTGGTTGGGTTCATTAAGTACCTTATCCTTAAGCATTCTTGCAACGAGAATCTTTTGTACACCCATCTTCTACATCAAACCATGTGCTCCTTTACATGTTTTGTTATATACACACATTCTCCATCAAATTTTTCAATTTTTGAGCTTTCAATGATCCTATTCAATGATTCATCATATTCTTGGCTTTTCTGGAACTCCAAGGACTCCAAATTCATTCAAAAATTCCTTGTATTTTCAAGATATTCAAGTTTGAAATTTTCATCTACAGGATCCATATACAAGGCTGATGAGACGCGACCTGCATGTGCCGCGATATCGCATCCCATGCGATATCGCGTACGTGATATCGCGTCTTACCCTGCGATATCGCGTCCCGCCGTCATATCTATAAATAAGAGGCGGCACTCCCTTCATTTTCCAAATCCTGGCTAGAAGTAGCGAAGCTCTGGCAGATTGATCACTCCAGAGTTAGAATTTTTCCCATGTGCCCGCAGTAGGAGTCCTAGAGTGAACGGCTCTTTATTCGAGCAGCTTGTAACCTGAACCCAAGTTGTGTACGGCAATAAAGACGAACTTGTTTGGATAAACCTTGCAGCACGTGGTTTCATTTATTGCTTTATTTCCTGCTTTCCTAGTGCGTTCAAGTACGACTTGATTACGAGCGTCTACGGACGTGTACGGCTAGTCAAGGAATCGGCTGCTTGACGCAATGCATGAGTACGACTCAATTACGAGCATTGGATGCTTGGTAACCCAGTAGCGTATTCCAGGATTCTGCGCTTGGTAACTCCCGGGTCTAATGTGTACGGCTAGTTGAGGAATCGGCTGCTCATTGCTAGGCTAGATCGTGTGATAAGTACGACTTAGTTACGAGCACCCACGGGTGTGTACGGCTGGCTAAGGAATCGGCTGCTTATCACACGTAGGCTAAATAGGTGCCTCAGTACGACCACTTCGAGCACTTGCGTTACGTGTGGCGATCCCAGTAACGATTAGCGTTTGGTAAGCCACAGTTGCATAGTTCAGGGTGTGTCCGGTAAGTGGGAACGGATGCTGACGCTAGTTAATTTAGACTTAGATCTTTAGTTAGAGTTAGCTTAGTTTCTCAACCCTTTCTCCTGGTAGCATAGAAGATAAGCCGAAAATACCAAAAAAATCACATACCTCAGACTTGCTTAACCATACACCGTGACACATACAAGCAAGCCTGGGAAGACAACGAACGATTAACCCCAAGTGTTTCTTGTGGCGTTAAGGCATTTAGTCTGCGGAGTTCGACCGGATCGCGCGTGTACGCTCGTATTCGTATGGTGGAGTGTAGGGGTACCTCGCCACTCATCATTGGCGCCGTTGCCGGGGACTAAGTGTTTTTTCGCCAATTTAACATAAGGGATATCACTCACATCGTTGTGAGCTTAAAACGAACCTTAGGGTTAATCAGTTAATTAAGAACATAAATAACGGTGAAAATTAGCACACCATTAGAAATGGCTTCTTCTCATGAAATCAACTCACCTAAGGACAATACAGGAGAAAGTCAGGATCATACGCATAACCGAAATCAACCATGTCCTCAACAATCTAAGGTCACATATACTCATCCCGATGAGTATGTGCCAGATTTTACCTTTGTTTTCCATCAAGATGAGCAACTGCGGTGGAGAGACATGCAAGGTAACATCGTGTTACCCCCAGATCGATCCGCTCCCAACATGCTTTCCCGTGCTTTGGTACAGTATGGCATGCATGAGCTGCTTGCTGAATACGTTTTGGATGATTATGACACAAGGGATTATCATCCCACAAACGCCCAACGTATTCGGGATGCAAGGCAGGAGAGCCAACATTCACTATTGAAGGGCAAGGTTCCCCACGTCATTAGTGAAATAGGAGAAGAGGAACCCCTCACGATGGGTTTCTTAGAAAATGATGTTCCTCCTCCTCACTCTAGTGAAGAGGTTAGGCATCAGGGCCTTAGATCAACGATACATATTCCAGGCTCTGATCCCCGTGAGCACCAGCTGTTCACGGCAGGAACAATCACTCGCACTAATGACGGACTCGTTGATCGTCACAACGATCGGGGCCGAAGCAGCCGAAGAGAAGGCAAGAAACATCACCATGGTGATGGATCCCCTTCTTCTTCCCCTTCATCACATCATTCACCCTCTCCTTCCACATCTGGGCGCAGCCACCATGAGCATAACGCGGAAAGTAAAGGTAGAAGAGATGAAATGCCTCGACAAGAAGGTCGAGAGGAGTTAGGACAAGGGCAAGGACGTAGGGAGAATAGGGAACCACAACGTAGACATCACAGACGTCATGAAAGAGATGATCATGACGAACCCCTATTCGCAACCCGAAGTATGCTTGACATTAGAGAGGCAGTTAGGATTCCCACAAGGCATTTGAAAGACAGTAGGATCAAGCGTTTGGATATAAATAATATCCCACGTTTTGAAGGGGGATACAACGCTGATCCTCAACATCATTTACAGGCATTCCACGATGCCTGTGCCTTGCAGAACATAGACAATGAGTGGCAGAAACTCAAGTTGTTCCCAAGGACACTCATTAAAGAAGCAGAAAGCTGGTACCGGTCCTTAGAACCGGAAACCATCAGGAGGTGGAGTACGATGCTTGAATTGTTCAACAACAAATATCAAACGTACTCCAGAGTGTCTAACTTGCGTAAGCAGATCCAAGGCTGGAAACAAGGAGCTTATGAATCCTTGGATGCTGCCATGGCCCGTTACTACACACTGCTACATCGTTGCCCGGGCCATGGGTACGCTAAACGGGATCAACTTCGCCACCTCGTGGATGGGCTACGAAATGAAACGAGAAGAACTCTTGGGACTTACGCCCAAGGGAGACTCTCCCAATTAAGAGCCCATGAAGTTGAAGTTTTGTTGGAACAAGTAGCGCAAGAAGAGGGTGAGCTACGTAAAAGAGAAAGTGCGGAGGAATACAACCGCGATCCCTCCCTTCGCAAGAAGGGAGTGAAATTCTGTGATGAGGAGGATGAGTCACCACTCGAAGAGTTGGTGAACAGGAAAACCGTGCCGATCCAAAAGTTAACAACGGAGGTATCGGCTAAGGTAGACCAAATGTGGGATTCCTTAGACTCACGAATAGAAACAGTTTTGAAAATCGTAGAGGAGTCTAAGGATGAGCAAAGTAGTGATAAAGGCAAAAACATGCGGAGAAACTTTAACCCTGCACATAACAAGGGTAAGGGAAAAATCTCTAACTCCGATGAGGCTGAAAATTCTGATTCAGACAATGATGGTGGATGTGAGGTCTGCTACTATGACCATCCTAAGGGATGTTGTCCAATTATCTCACATCTGCAGGAGTCTGGGGTGTATGCATTAAATCCAAGACTTAATCAACGGCAAACACCCCGAAGGTTACCTTATCCGCAAGGTAACCCAAGGCAGTTCCACCAACCCTTGACGTATTATCCAAGTCGAACGTCTCCGCAGCCCATTGGACAGCACCAACAATGGCAATACCCACAGTCATGGGGGATGCCACCGCCAGCACATCAGTACCCTTACCGGCAGCCTGATCCTTATGGTTATTATGTGCAGCAGCCAATTTCTCCAGGTGACGCTATGGGTCACACTACTCCACAACGTCACTACTACGCTCGGGAGTACTTCAGAAGGACTCCTTCTCCTCCGAGAGACATCCCACATTCCGTCCATCCTCTAACTCCACCCGCACCTCTTCCTCAAGTAATTCCCATAACACCTCCTGCTCCAACAATGCAAGGGGAATTGCCTACCCAACCGCAGCAGCGTCACGCCGCGAGAACTGTAAATATTCAGAGTGTAAATATCCAACCGGGTACTAGTTCTGGCGATAACTGTACAAAAAAGATATCCTTTTTCAGAACTAAGAGCCCAGACAAACTTTTGCAACAACAAGCGGACGGGTACATGTATAGGCCTCTAACTACTAACGCTT
>MNCI01006445.1:449311-460785 GCA_015680685.1 Gnetum montanum
GAGTTTTCATTCAGTCATGGGGGTATGATGAGACACGACCTACATGTGCCGCGATATCGCGTACGTGATATCGCGATCGCCGCGATATCGCGTCTTACCCTGTGATATCGCGTCCCGCCATCATATCTATAAATAAGAGGCGGCACTCGCTTCATTTTCCAAATCCTGGCTAGAAGTAGCGAAGCTCTGGCAGATTGATCACTCCAGAGTTAGAATTTTTCCCATGTGCCCGCAGTAGGAGTCCTAGAGTGAACGGCTCTTTATTCGAGCAGCTTGTAACCTGAACCCAAGTTGTGTACGGCAATAAAGACGAACTTGTTTGGATAAACCTTGCAGCACGTGGTTTCATTTATTGCTTTATTTCCTGCTTTCCTAGTGCGTTCAAGTACGACTTGATTACGAGCGTCTACGGACGTGTACGGCTAGTCAAGGAATCGGCTGCTTGACGCAATGCATGAGTACGACTCAATTACGAGCATTGGATGCTTGGTAACCCAGTAGCGTATTCCAGGATTCTGCGCTTGGTAACTCCCGGGTCTGATGTGTACGGCTAGTTGAGGAATCGGCTGCTCATTGCTAGGCTAGATCGTGTGATAAGTACGACTTAGTTACGAGCACCCACGGGTGTGTACGGCTGGCTAAGGAATCGGCTGCTTATCACACGTAGGCTAAATAGGTGCCTCAGTACGACCACTTCGAGCACTTGCGTTACGTGTGGCGATCCCAGTAACGATTAGCGTTTGGTAAGCTGCAGTTGCATAGTTCAGGGTGTGTCCGGTAAGTGGGAACGGATGCTGACGCTAGTTAAATTAGACTTAGATCTTAGTTAGAGTTAGTTTAGTTTTCTCAACCCTTCTCCTGGTAGCATAGAAGATAAGCCGAAAATACCAAAAAAATCACATACCTCAGACTTGCTTAACCATACACCGTGACACTTACAAGCAAGCCTGGGAAGACAACGAACGATTAACCCCAAGTGTTTCTTGTGGTGTTAAGGCATTTAGTCTGCGGAGTTCGACCGGATCACGTGTGCACGCTCGTATTCGTATAGTTGAGTGTAGGGGTACCTCGCCACTCATCAAAGGCCTTGTCAATGTAGTGCAAAAATAGTATATATATGCATGACCCCTTTGAAATTTTCACATTTGTTCACAAACACCAAGGAAGTTTTTCAAATTTTTAGAGCCCAAAACCTTCCAAAGCCCATAATTTCCTAACCATTTATCCAAATCACTTTGTTCTTTGACCCTGTAGCTACTAGAGATAAGCTCTTAGTCATGGGGGCCATAAATGTGCCATTTTTGATAGAATTTTTTTCCCATTTTTTCTAACTCCCATAAAGGTTTAACTCAACAATCAACATTTAAACACCAAATTATAGAGTTAAACTCTTCCAACAAGCTTCAATGATACTTATAATAAAAATTAATTAATAAATATCAATCTGCCATGGTCCAAACTTAGCCAAGTCTAACTAATTGACAAGATAAGGTACTTAAAATATTCTAGGTTACACTTTGTATCTACTAATCCATGGATGTGTTGTGATTGCAAATGGCATTAAAAGGGAAGCACACATAGGAAGGAGGGTTATCTCAACAAAGGGAGAAACGGCCAAGAATGGGAAGGGATCAAGAACAAGTCTAAGAAGAACCACTTGCAATCCATACCATAGGTCCTCTTAGGGAAGAGGCCGAGGTGGAATCTATTTATTAGATTTCAAAAATAGCAACAACAATAGAACATTTCCACCAGGATGAGGCACTAGCTTAGCAAGCCAATCTTGAGGTGACCTTAATAGAAGCCTACCTGAATCAAATTAGATCAAGGGAGGTCCAAAAGAATAGTGCTTTACAAGTTAAATTTTGGCCCTTTCAGGGAGCGAGCACTGAAAGATGTACAAGACCAACTGAAGGCCTCTCCCATATGGTCAATCATCACTTCCATTAGGGAGTGGTACATGGGAGAAACATTCTTATTTTGGAACAATAAGTAGGCTTGTTCAAAGGTCAAAATCAAGGACATCTTAATGTCCTACTCGGTGTAGGCCATTGCTAAAGTGCTTGGGTTGCCAAAAATAAGGGTGAATCTCACTGAGATTCCAATGTAGGCAGATCCCAACATTAAGAAGGAATGGATGCGATGATGTTATGACATCAACTACAAGGATTTTGACGCACTCACATCAATAGAAAGGATCCACTACAAGATTGTGACCATCCACCTAAATCCCACAGTGAGGCCAAGCAAGATCACCATCTTTTTTGCCCATGTGTGTGCTACTTTGAGTAGGAGATTCCTTGTTAACCTTCCATAGCTAATCTATCTAGAGATGGAGAAGTGATTTAAAGAAAATGAACATGGAAGGAAGGCACTCCCCTTTCCATGCCTCATCAAAAAAATTTGTTAGAGAGGAGGAATAGTCTGTTATACAAACCATGCTGTCAAGCATGCCCTGATCGCTAATTAAGTGAAGATGATGAAAGATAAGATGCCTGCAACGACCATTTAGGGAGAGAAGTAATAGCCACCACCTCCACCTACCACTTAAACAACTATGCCAAACGTCGCTACAACAACCCAACAGTTGAGCGAATACTGAGAATGGATCTTGAGTGAATAAGAGCAACAAGCAGGCATGAGCGGTAGGGACCCATCTATGTATCAGTGAGTGATGAGTCACCTAAATGAGATGGCCCAAATAGTCAACCTGATGTGTAGAGGTGGATCCATTTTCTCAGCCCAAAGAATGTAGTTGTCTACGAGGTCGAATCCTAGCACTAGAGAGGTCACAATATCTCTTGAAGAATAGTAGCCACTCTCAGAAATTTCTAGCAACACTGTGATCTTCTTGATGCACTTGGAGGAAGGTGAGGGTACAATAGTGCTAGTGACATAGCACCAAGGATAGGAGACAAGAGCAAAGATGATTGCTGAAACACTCAATGCACCTACAATGTCTATACCAAACGTCACTGCACTCAAAGATGTGCAAATGTCTGCAAGGACCATAAGGGGCAAATTAAGTGTAGCAAAACATAAAGAATTTTTGGACTAACTAGTGGGAACCAAACAACCACTTCTAGATGTCTTCGATCTTCTGGATAGTATCACTACAATCTAGTAGAAGTTGTTGGAGGCAAGGGGCAAAAACATCATCTTGGAAGGGTAACTCGAAATAACTAAGGAGCTGAACAAACTATTGACTATTGAAGTTGTTGAATTAAGAGCCTAAATTGCCAACCCTGCATTTTTCAACCTAGCATTGACAAGAGATGAAGCTTTTGAATAGCTTCATACTAGATTGAAAGGGGTTGAGGGTGTGATGGAGATGGCAGTGTTCTACTGATCCTTGGTAGAGGCTACACAGCACAAAATTTAAAAGGCCTTGGATTTGACTTACCAAGAGAATGTGCAATTGATCATAAAGAACCATCACCTATGAAATGTTGAAAAGCATAAACAACAGTTGACTGACTTTATCCATCAACAACAGTAGCAACTAGCTAGAGCGAACATAGAGCTAAGGAGATTGGTAGCTAAAAATAGAAACCTCTCCATGGAGGAGGTTCATGCCCTTCACCAGAAGACTAAAATAGAGGTAGCCACCTAGAAATCAAAGGCTCTCAAATTTGAGAGAGTCAAGGATCATTACAGAGATACATTTGATCTACAGAAAGAAGTTAATGAAAAGCACATCTAGTTACTAAAGGCAAAAGTAAATGAAACCCTCTAGCAACTCCAACAAGGAAGAGAATTGTTATAGCCTATCATTGATGGGATAGATGCCTACAATAAAGTGAAAATCTATATGAAGGAGATGCAGATTGAGGAGATGACAGAATACATGGAACTGGCCAATCTCTGATATGCAAATCTAGCTATGTTGATTGTCAAATAGCTATGGTCAAAACTAGAGAAGCAAGTGGCCAACTCGTACTTGTTGTACGAGGCCAAGTTTAAGCATCACAAGGACACCAAGCAAAAGCTTGCAATGGCAAACACAAAACTCAAGGTTCTCAAGGGCAAATACATTGATCAAATATCTACTATGGAGAACCTAGCCAAAAGGATGAATGACTACCAAGAGCTACAAAATGCAGTCAAGGTGTTTGATGTCGAATGCAAACAATTTGCTGCCTAGTTTGTCAATGCTCTATTCATGGGATATCCCCATTCTAGCCCACATTAGTAATGCCACGTGGATTGTGAACGATCCCCGAAGTAAGGAGGAGAAGATGAAGGCATTATTAGATGCCTTTTGCCTTCCATCAAAGGTTTTAACTGCAACAAGACAACCACAGCCACCTCAGCCACTACACATGCTCGAAGCCGGTGAAGGTCCTTTAGAACCTCAAGAACCTCCATCACCTAGGACTATCTAATCTTCTTAACCACCTTCACACCATCAAAGGATGTGTTGTCCAAATATGAGTAGTCATGTCATGGTATTTAATTTTATGTCATGAACACCACAATTTTTGTAATGTGTTTATTTGTACACTCAAGCACTCAATTTTCTCAAGTTAGTTTGTTATGTCAAGAGTTAGTAAATAATCCCATACCTTTTTAATTTTGTAAAGGAACTTGAGGATGAGTTTTCATTCAGTCATGAGGGTATGATGAATCATCGTTATGTAGCATTGATGGGCCCCCATTGACATGGCCTCGTCAACGTGGCCTTGTCTACGTGGTGTTGCCCCATAGATGAGGCCACATTAATGTAGAATTTGTTGTGTTTATGGGGCCCCGTCAACATAGCTCTAGAATAAAAACTATAAATACATGCTCACTAGCTGTGTTTATAGAGGTCATGTGATAATTGTAGTAGAGCTCTTGCAGTTTTTTCATTTGAGAGTTAGAATATTTCTTTGAGTGCCCATAGTAAGAGTTAAAAAGTGTACGAATCTTTATTTAAGCACTACTGTACCTTAACACACCAGTGTGAATGACAATAAAGATGAGCCTTTTGATTAAACCTTGTAGCACTTGGATTAGATTAATAATTTCTTTATGCATTTATTATTTTCATTAATTATGCAATTAATTAAGCTAAATTAGACTTCAAGTGACTAGTTAATTAATTAAGCTAAATAGATTAAACACATAAGTATGACTGCTTCGAGCATAAACACGTATTCGCTTGGTAATCCTAGCAACGTTATTGCTTGGTTTGCCCAATAGTGTAGTGTTTGGTAACTTCAGTAGTGGAAACGTAGGTTTAGGACATGTACCTTAACACACCAGTGTGAATGACAATAAAGATGAGCCTTTTGATTAAACCTTGTAGCACTTGGATTAGATTAATAATTTATTTATGCATTTATTATTTTCATTAATTATGCAATTAATTAAGCTAAATTAGACTTCAAGTGATTAGTTAATTAATTAAGCTAAATAGATTAAACACATAAGTATGACTACTTCGAGCATAAACACGTATTCGCTTGGTAATCCTAGCAACGTTATTGCTTGGTTTGCCCAATAGTGTAGTGTTTGGTAACCTCAATAGTGGAAACGTAGGTTCAAGACATGTACCAAAAGTGAGACTAGATGCTTATGTTAGGACTAGTTAGAGATTAGTTAATTAGTTAAGTTAAATTAGTTATTAAATTACTTCATTTCTCTATTTTAAGCACCAAGAGCATAAAACATAAAATAATAAAAATCATATGCCTCAATTACACTTAACCATACCTTTATGCATCACAAGTGTAATTGAGAAGACAATGAATGACTATTAGGGCAAAGTTCACTTCCTAGAAGACTAGTGTGCTAGAAGACATAGAGTCCACGAAATTCGATTGCATCGCACGTGAATGTTTCGTGATTTGTATGGTTGGGTGTAGGGGTACCCTTCAACACTCATCATATAGGGAATTTGAACCTAAGGTTTTCTTAATAGTATTTACCCCAAATATATATAGTTAAAATTAGAACTATATAACTTAACATTCCCACTAGAATCAAAACCATAGCTTATAACTTCCAAATCAATAACCTTACTGCTAGGTTAAAACCTCATTGTTTTAACTCCATACCAATATTTTAAAGTTTGGTTTTATATCAAATTGACAAGTCAAATTACCCAAGGATCTTGTGTTAGAAGAATTAACTAAATTATCTTATAAATAGTGTATTCCTAAGTCATAAACATACTTGATGTATGTTACGAATTATGTTTGATGATAATTTATAATTGTTGGTCTTACATAGGCAACCTTATTCATCCTTGGCCAACTGTAGGTCTTTTGAATTTCACATACAACTTTGCTACAATTATTCATAGCTTTCTTCTTAGCAACATAATCTTCTAAATGATCTACTATTCCTATATAGGAAATTGGATTAAGGTTATAGATAGAACTTTGGTAGACCATTTCTTCCTATTTAGGAAATTGGATCTTGACTCTTTTCTAAGTCAATTTGATACCTTCATTTCTCTAGTAAAGAATACTCATAATCACATCTTCAAAGTTTGGGTTTACAATGATCTAAATATATTACAATCTAACTTACATGGATTGTTGATATCCATGCTAATATTTTTATTCAGTTGTTCTTTTGTCCTTTTGTTCATTTTTCTTATGTCATATCACACCTTCTTGTAACTTCTCCCCATGATATTTATTATGTTGAAAGGTTACAATGTTTCTTTCTTTAGGAGTTACAATCTTTTATTATTATTGATTATAAAATTGAGGATTATTCATATTTAACTTACTTGAAGTTCAACACTCCCCTCCAAGCATTTGTTTCATAACTTCATTTATCATTTGGTTAAGAAATCAATAAGTGTATCAATGGTTACGAGCATATAATTCACCTTATGATGGAAAATCATAAAGAATCATATACACATGTATGAGACTCCCATTTACTCATGAATTCATAGAAAAGATGATAAATAAGAAATAGAAATAGTTAAGAAATTGAAAAACTTAGTTTCTATTATTATTTTTTAAAAATGAATTACATTATGAGATACAAATATTAGGAACCACAAGGGTTATGTCCATCTTAGCAAAAAAAATTGGTGGAAGGTGCCTAAACTTGTTGTTATGATTATGGTAGTGGGGGAACTTCAGTTGCTACTAGTGGGTCAACCTTGGAGAAGTTGATGTAGTACTTAGAGTTGGTAGAGGATTTTTCTATACATTATGAAGTACTTCAAAAATCGTAACATTAGTAGTTGTTTGTGGTCCAATGATATACTAAAGTCCTAATTGTTTTTGGATCATTTGGAGCTTAAATGCTTCAATATCTTTCTTCAATCCTTATATTTTACACAAGTATGTCATAGTTTCACTTTATTTGAAAATATATTTTTGCTTAAATTCTTTTGCAAAAGCCTTTGCAATATGCATATGATCCCTAGCTTTTGCAATGTTTATCCTATAGGGTTGTATAGTCTATGATAAGCTTCTAATTTGTATTATGAAGGGTCCTAATTTCATCCTTCGATTCAAAATTATTCTATTTTTTAGGTCATTCATTTTATCTTGGAACTAATTCTCTAATGCAAATAGATTAACCTTGACATTAGCAACCATAGTAACAAGGAATAGTAAAATCAAATTTCAACCCTGTTCCCATGCTTCTATAAAGCACAAAGTAACTCTACCAAAAAGTGATGAGAAAACAAAATTAACACACATAAAAGTAAAAAGATACAAAACATTGCAAAGGCTCTACCACTTACAAGGCTCATAGCTATTTGTCTAGTAACTCTTTTATATATTGAATGGCATGGCATGTTAGTTATTTTATATTGTAAAACACTTTTTCAAACTTCTGAAGGTTTCCATTGGTCCATTTATTAATTACAAGACTATAGGATAGATAACTGCTTTTACTCATAAGAATCATCTAGAATGTAGAGCTATTCGATATGCAAAACACTCATTCCCAATTTATCATAGTTTTTATGGTTAATGGGCTCATGTATTAATCACAACTTACAAGACTAAAAGATAGATAGGCATTTTCACTTGTATGACTTATCTGAAATGCAAAGCTATATGATATTCAAAACACTAAAACACTGGTTCCCAACTTATCATTGTTTCTATTATTCATGGACCTATGTATTAATTACAAGACTATAGGATGTATAGCCCCTTTCACTTGTAAGAATCATCTAGAGCTATCCAATATTCAAAACAATGGTTCCCAACTAAGTACATGGTTTCTATTGCTTATGGGCACACGTATTAATTATAAGACTATAGGATGGACATGTTGGGTTATGAGAATCATCATTTGATGTTGCAAAATACTCATTTCCAACTTATCACACAATTTCCACTACTCATGGATTAATTAAAAGATAGGATAGATAGTGCCATTCACTTATAAGAATGATGCATTCCAAGTGCCTATTCTCAACTTGTGAAGGGCAAGCAAAGATGTTAAACTTATGAAAGACATCAATTTCATTGAACATAAAAAGGATTACTCAAAGGCTCAATGCTGGATCTTGAGACTTGAGAAATACACACCTTACCTTTACTCCAAATAATAATCTCTTGATCAAGTTAAATCCATAAGTGGAGTAAAAGATCAATGGACAACAATACGTCCACACGTATTCACCCTTGTAGTCAATTTAAAGTATAAATAATTTGATTTTCCCATCCATAAGGGAAAAAGATCATGCCATTGTATATGTAAGATTTTCTGGACACTTCTTTTATTTGCTGGGCTGATAAATTTTCCATTTGTTTGTTTAAAAACTTTTCCATTTCTATAAATGGTATTTCAGGGTTGAACAAGTAAAATAATCACCACCTTAGGGCCGATGTTCATCCAGTTTCGAGAACGTCGGCCACGAATGGAAACTTAACCTAAGCTTAATCTCTTTTGAAGGCTTGAACCGAGAGAAACAAAATACCAAAAATTGGATATGACTGTTCACAAAAACAAAGTTGATTTGATTTTTCCTGTGGCAATAATTCTGGCATCTAGCTAGCTGTACACTTTTTGGCACTAATAGTGAAACGGAAACATTCTGAGCTCTCCAGAAACGCAATAACCTGTCATTGCAAATGCAAACCAATTTCGTCAAACATAACAAGATAGGATACAATCTACAGTACAATTCCTAAGCTGGCGTGGGTCCGCGAGCATCCACCACAGACATAACACTGATGTGCAGTAGTGTTCATACTTCATAGATAAAAACGAAAAAACCATTAATGTAGTGTTCACAGATTTAACAACAGCCACGACCTATCATTATTCATGATTCATGATCGATTCATCTGCTGCTTTTCTCAGAAAGCAACGGAAGATGTGCAATCACGTGCAACGTGTGTGGCCATTACTGGATATTGATTCTGATATTCTATAATGTCAAGGACTCAGAGGATATGTCCTGTACATATACGTCTTGTATATAGAGGTTACATATCTCTGAGCAATTCTGGTCGTGCAGAGCCACTGTGCCATCTATGTCTCGCAAATCGTGTGATGGAGATTCACCACTTCAGATCATGGACGGCAGATGCTAACGCTCATGGTCCAGCTCATTCGAGACCAAGAGGACCAAGCTTAAGCAAGAGATTGTGTTAGTTTTCTGGAAATTTCGAAAAAGACCAATCAACTGCATTCACGTGAAAATGCTGCTGTTGTAGAATTTGTGTGGATAATATCATCGAGATCGATCTTTGCTTCTGTAATCTTCACGGCGCCTTGTCTTCTTCCAATTTATTGATGAAATGATCCACTGAAAAGAGGATATGATGCCGGTGGAAAAAGTTACAGTTACAGTAGTCAACTAGTCATCCATAAACATTATATACATTGTACCGCTTATTGGTTACGAATGAATGAAATTATGAAAGTTCTTTGGATTTTGCTGTGTTGCACCGGTTTTCAGATTTTCTCATTGGAAGCTTAGTCAAGTTTTGATTTTTCAATTTTCTTTCACCTGCACAATTCTTCTAGTTCCTACCTCCCTGAAACAAGTTAAAATCATCAAACATCTACCACACAATTGCTCACATAACTTTATGCGGTGGTTCAGACTTGAGAGTGCAGGTGAGGTGATACATGAGACGCTAAATTTGGCCTCCGTGATTTCCCTTCCCTTGAGGGAAACCATGGAAGACGTGGAATACAAAAGTAACGTCACTTAGTTATTAATTAACTAAAAATGCTTCCTCAGGATCTGTCACCTCTATTTTCAGTTCCCTGTTGCGGTGGTTGGATATGGAGGTGGATATAGGTTGATCCGTCACCTCCACATTTACCGCAACAGAGAACTTCTTCCGTCTTTCTATCGCCGGAATTTCGTTATCAAATAGAAGGACGTTTACATGGCTCTTTCTCTGCGAGAGAATTCCGTGAATGCATGCTTTGTATGTTGTTGTCTTCGCGATTATCATCCGAGATCTTGCGTTCCGCGTGGTATGGTTCTTTCGTTGTCGTGAATCCTATCCTGTTTACAAAGGTGTTCATACTACATGATTATTTATTTATTTATCTTGTTAATTAATTATAATAAGGTAACTTTAAACACCATGGTTAGTTAAAGGTAATCCACGTGATAAACATATTATTGTTGATGTAGGACTGAAATATTCTTTTAACATCGTTGCATGAGAATGACCATTTCTTTGAAACTAGAATTGAAATGAAAGCTTTATTACCTTCAAATAAAGACAAACCCTACAAATTAGTCAAGCACCAATAGGGTAACGCTAAACACCATAGTTAAATCTAATCCATATTAAAAATACAGTATTCATAGTTAATTTTAATTACTATAAATATTGATCATGTTTTGGTTGATTACATTAAATATGAAACATGTGTTACATAGGGAATGATCATTTATTTATTTCATTAATTAATTACAATCACACTTAAGATTGAGGTAGGATTGTCAAAATGCAAATAGGCTATCGATGTCCTATGTGATAAAAGAATCACAGTAAAACTAAAAAAAAAAGATTTAAATGATAGCATTGAGACTAGCTATCTTATATGGTGTTGAATATTGGGAAGTACAAAAGAGGCATGAACAACAAATTAAATGTGAATGTTTAAATGGATAAATTGCACAGTATAGAGATATAGAGATTTAAGAGAGATTTGGAATGGCTTCTATATTAGATAAGTTGTAGGAATGGTGTCTTAGATGGTTGGGTTATGCACGAAAAAAGTCAAATAATGAGCCTATAAGAAAAGGTTGCTACATCATTCTTTCAAAAAAGCTACCAAAAGGAAGATAAGAAAAGCCATGGGAAAAATGATTGAAGATAATTTGAATAAATTGCAAATAGATAAAAATCTAGCTCTTCATAGTGGTGAATGGTGAAAAAGAACTTATGTAGCCAATCCCATTTTGTTTGGATGAGACTAGGATGATGAAGAATTTTAATCAGGTAATTCTAAACATCATAGTTAAAAGTAATCCATGTGATAAACATAGTGTTGATGCATAAATTTTGGTCACACCAACACTAGGG
>MNCI01006448.1:0-17542 GCA_015680685.1 Gnetum montanum
TTATCTTAGACTTCTTCACTTTACCATCTACCTCATAAATTTCTTGAAGATGCTCCCATATTCCTTTGGCTCATTGAAGATGCATAATATTCATACTTAAGACTCTATAAAAGTGATAGACTAATACATTCAAAGTTTGAGCATCTTACAAAGAATTATTGATTCCTTTATTAACCATGTTTTATACATCATCACCATGAGCTAGAAGATATTTCTTCATCTTGAACTTTCATAGAAGATAATCATGGAGCTCTATTAGATGAGAAGCCTTGATTTTGCATTTTGTATTGGATAAGGAGAATGTAAAACACAAATTGTTAAGATAGAATTGTTAACCAAGCTCTAATAGTAATTATTATTTCTTGGACACAACAAAAGATATTTGCAGGTCTGAATTAGGGCCTCATAAAAATTATAACTAATCAAAGACTCTCGACAATCCTAAACTAGAAACTTTACCCAATAAACAAAGCAACTATAAATAAACATAAATAAACACAAATATTTTAAGGTGGTTTTTCTACTAGAATGGTTGGGCTACACTCACCATCAAACTATTCCTAGATCCTAGGGGCCAAAGTAATTTTATTAATCTAAAAGAATTATAGGGCTTTCTGTACAATCTTGGACTAAGCACAATCATCAAGCTCAAAGTCATAGAAATTTTCTTTCATAACATAGAGGAAAACAAAAATACTTTAGTTTTATCTTTACAAATAGACTCAAAAGTTATAAAGCCTTTTAAAAGAAATAAAATAGAGCTTTTACATACACATACACAAAAACACTCATAGAGATAGAGAGAGAGAGAATGAAAACTATAAAGAAGAGAAGAAGAGAAGAAGTAATTTTAGTTCAAATATAAAAGGATAAAATTAGAGTTACAGAGTTGGGCTAGGGTTCAATTAATAGCCATCATTCTTTGTAACCATTTCTAGGATCCTTTTTCAAGTCCTTGCAAATATGCTATAGAAGCATCAGAAGTAATAAGCTATAACTATTACTAATCTATTGGAAAGAATAGCTCAAGAAGAAGAAACTACATCCATTACATGTTAGCCTTCATTATTTCTTTTGGTATGAGCTTCAGGTAAGCATTAAAATCTTAGTAGATAAGTAAGAAATTTGTCATTTCATTTTTGTCACTAATGATTTCTTTACTTCTGATAGAAATAAAAATCTTTGTTTATATAAGAGATAATTTCTCTTTAAGCTTCAACTAACAATCCCCATTTCTTTCATTAATGAGTTTTAACTTATTTCCATAGCAGTATAGATACTAGCCTTTTCATATAATATCACTTTTTAATCTAACCTTTACTATAAGTATATCTTTTTAATTTTTTGATGGTTTTATCTTCTTTTTCTATAGCTTCAACTTAATGGTAGCTGATGAGCAGTAAGGTACCCCTACACCCAACAATATGAATAATAAGCATTCACGCATGATCTAGTTGAATTTTGTGGATGGGACTAGTTTTGACATCTGGATCATTATGTCTTGATCACAATTCATTGTCTTTCAACTTAGAATAGTGGTAGTTTTGTCATATATGGGTTAGTCCAAAGTGATGCATATGATGTTGTCTAACTCTATGCTGCTCCTAATGAAAATAAAGAGATTAATTAATTAAGCTATTGAACAATGGAAAGTAAAATCTAACTAGCCTACGTGGAATGAGTATCCACTCTTAATCATCCATACATGCCTTGAACTTCATGAGACTGCTTCTAGGTCTACTAAGCATATGTCACTGGATGTGCTAAACAATACACTACTAGATTACCAAGTACTTACACTTACGCACTTGTGATTAAGGAGTACACATTCTGCTTAATCATAAGAATAGTAAATAGTAATAAATGGAAATGTTAACTAAAGAAAATAGTAAATAATTAAATAATNGTAATCTTGATCCTTATAACTTGGTCATGTAACATTTCCAAGTATGTCACACTCAAATAAAATTGTCATACAATCACAAACATCACATTGTGGGCATGCACTAGGAATAACAGAACTTGAATTTAGAAATTTAAGAAAAACTATCAAAAAATGAGAACTAAAACTATTTTTTTCTATATCTCAACCATGCACCCAAGTGTTGTATTTATAGGCTAGAATGGAAGAGGTGATATCAAATATCCAACATTGCTTCTTGGGCTTCAATATCAGGGTCGATAGATTCATGATTCATCATACCCCCATGCCTAAATGAAAATTCATCCTCGAGTTAAAAAAAATGAGAAACAAGTTGTTTACAAAATATTGGAAAGGTATGGGATTAGTGGTTGATTTACTCAACAAACAAAATAATTAACTCTTACATGCTAGAGTGGTGATTTACAGAAATGTAGACACAATATTATAAGACAAAAATTGGAAAGCTCACGTAGTACCTGGAGGTGGTGGCTCCTCCATTTGTTGCTTTCCTTTGTGGCTAGGCTTGTGAAATTTGTAGTGATCAAGTAATGCTTCCAGTTTCTCCTCTTCCATCCTTGGGTCATGTACCATCTAGGCTACTGAACCGATGATGTGTGCTAGCACTAGTACATCCCAAGGACATGGAAATTACAAAAACATCTTGTTGTCCTTCACATACTAGATTGAAAACTACCATTTTTGTTCCTCAAAGGCCCTAGATTTTTCTTTAAATTTTTGATAATCTGTTAATCTTCTTGCTAGGTCTAAGGAAACATCCTTTGTCCATGGTAGCTAGTTTTAACCACATTTAATTTTGAATTTGCTACATGGATCTTTTCGAAAGCATCTTTTCTATCTGCAAACTCTTTTTCATACAATGTATAGGTGGTTACTACTAGCTTCTCTAGCTTTCTTCTATGCTAACCTATTGTTAACATGGCAAGGTTGGCATATCTGAGGTTAGTTAATACCATGTATTCCTTCAAATCCTCAATCTTCAAGTCTTTATTTTTTACATTTACTTGATGGACTAGAGCATAGCTATCCAATATGGATTTCCAGTCAGGATTTTACACTAACATGGCTCTAATACTAGCTTTAGCTATCTAGATTTTGTTTTCATTTATTTGTTTATACATGCCTACTTGGTCACAAAAGTGTTCCTTCACCTTGTCATGTTTCTTAGCCTCATTTTTCCATGTGCTAATTCTGATTTTTGACTTCTATCAAATGGCATAGACCTCCTCCATGTAGAGGATTCTATTTTTCCTAGTGAATCTACTAATATCTTCGTTGATTCTCATTAGTTATTCCCTCAACCAATGGAAATTTTCTTGTAGAATATACTTTTGTTGTTCAAGAGTGATCAACCTAGATTTCTTTTCGGCAAGCTATTTATTTTCCACCTAAGTGGTGGTCAATGCCTTTTTGTAAGAATGGGACTATGCATCAGTAGTAGAGGCATCCTAGAGTGCCTTGTCTTTTTCTTCCTCAATAACTTTATTTTCTTTGGTCAACTCGATTAGCTACTTTGTCTTGAATTTCTTTAGTTGGTCAAGCACAATAAATAGAATAGGATCCCATCTTTCAACTCTTAGGATAGCCAAATCTTGTTGCAACCATTTCACTTCTTCTTCTACATGATCCACCCAACTCTCTCCTATGACTATTTTTCCTTTAGTGGATATGAGGTTTGATTGTGCTACAATTACATCACTAGGGATGTCAAACAAAGTAGTCATCACTTGTCCTATCTCTAGTAATCTATCTAATGGTCCTCATGTGCTATAGGAGTCATTGAAGTGCTACCCAACATTTATGCATCTCTGCTCCCACTTAGATCTACTAGGGGCACAATAGGCATGTTGTTTTTTGATGTGATTGGTGATCACTTTTGTTGTGCCTAATGCTGCATTACCACAACTGTGGCACCTTCTCTTGTCTCGATAATTACTTGGAAGGATGTAGTATTACCAAATGTTTTCCTAGAACACTAGGATTCTCCTCTTGATTGTAGTGAGATCTACACTCGTATTGGATTAGATGAAATAGTGGGATATACCTCATCTAGAACTTTGAAGAGGCTTGATTCTTCCTAGCTTCCCCAATTGAGAATTTCAGCAATTTTTTGCAAATGGTTCATTGAGGGCCTATAGTCTTGTGGGGGTGGAGCTTGTGTTTTAGGGTGCTATACAAGCTCTTATTTTGCTTCTTTTTTTTAGTTTAGCTTCCTTCTTTAGTTCTTGCTCTATACCAAGCTTTTTCCTTGGTGCTGCAGGTTTGAGGAGCTTAGTGAATGAAGCATTTTGAGCTTTCTTAGGAATGTCATTCGTATATATCAAGATTCTAGCATGTTTACATAGCTTTCTAATTAGGGAAGGAAATAGAAGTTTTGGATTCCTTGCCTTTTTCTCCTCAAACTACCTTTGAATCTCTATGCCGTATAGTTGGGGAAGGTTGGCTACATATTTGCCCATTAGGATCACGCTTCCCCTATCCACATAGGTAAAGATTCAATTGAGCCATTTAGTGAAAAAAATGATATATTCATATTTTGAAGTAGATTTTCTCTTCCATAGTCAATTCATGATATGCTTTGTCATCCTTGCCATATGCCCATCTCAACCACAACTTTCTTATGTTAGGGTCAGATCTTGTTGGGCTAACTTAGCTCCTTAATTTAGCATCTTCAAAGCTTTGGTGATTGCTTTAACTAAGAAGTCAACATTGACTTTGTAAATGATAAATATGATGCCTTTCTCCTTGTTATGCCAGAATTGGTATGTTTCTCCAAGATACCACTCACCATTTTCAAAAATAATAGGCCACAAAGGTGATGCTTGAAGTTGCATCTAAGCTGCTTCTATAGCAAACTCCATAAATGGACTAAATTTTATCTCCATGATAACTATGGTAAACATGGATTTTTCTTGAATAACCTCAAGGAATTCTGGGAACAACATGAAGCATTGTCCTTGTGTAGGAATCTATGGTTCTATAGCCTCTCCTTGGACCAACTATCCTATGATAGGAGCCTCTTGATGAATGTTGAATGATTGGGCTTCCTACTCCTCGTGCTCTACACATTTTCCTTGTTGGCCTTGGGCACATCATGGGTGCTTGGTTGCTCTCTATGAAGGTTCTCCTTATGCTTCTCTTCTTTGGTACCATTTTCAATCAAGAAAAGATTGAATGTTACTAAGGTTGTGTTCTTTATCATCAATTAATTTATACCTTATCCATTACCTTAGTTCATTAAGTCCTTAGTTCATATGATTGCAAAGTTAGAAAAGTTTTTAGAAAAATACCCTAAAAGTGTCTATCTACTCATATGACCTTACATAGGTGGTTTCTCTTTCCATATGTGTGACTTATTATGATGGGTTATGGTTTTGTGGGTGAAAAGATTAAGGTTTTTCTTATTACCACGATTCATTGACATTATGTCACTTATGGTTTTTAACATTATTTTCTTTATAATACCCTCTAGGTGATAGAAAATTATCAAAAATTGAAATAATTTTCCCATGCAAACACCCTGTTTCCACAACTAAGTTCAACACTCCATGTTCAGATAAGTCCAAATAGCACAAAAATTGGAGTAATAAAAAGCCAAAAATCATAAGTGGAAAGGGGTTGCATAGAGCTTTGAGTCACAAAAGAAAATTTGAAAAAATCCCCTAACTACAAATGATGAAAATAAAGTTTGGATAGCATAGGGATCATATATATAGGTTTTGTGTGACCTAATATCGCATACTTGATATCAGGTATCTAACATCGCATCTGACCCGATATTAGGTAGTCAAGATTCATATCCAATAATATGCATTAAATAGTGCAATTGAGCATGGAAAATGAAGCTCTAGGATTGGTTAGAAGGTTTGAGGTTAGATCCATAGTTTTAGGGTAATTGAAAGATTAGTTTCAGGCATAAGAAGTGTTAAAGGTGAAGTTGTTGATGGTGAAAAACTTTGGAAGACGTAAGAAAAAAGGCATTAAATTGAGGTTATGGATTGGATCAATGAAATGATAAGGAAAATACAAAAATATAATGATTAAGCACTTTGAATGTGAAGAATTATGTGGCTATGTCAAAACAAGTATAAGCTACAAAAGTTACACAAGCAAGTCCTCCCCAATGCAAGCTCTAGCCTATGATGCCCTTGTGTAACCATAGCTAAAAATGTCTATAGGCACTAAATGGATTGAATGCAATGCATACCTATGAAAAAAAACACATATGTAAAACCAAAAATTTGAAATAACAATAATATGTTACTCAAAACCATAAGCTAGAATCATGCAGATAGTAAGGTGAGATGGACTGTAGAAGGGATTGTAGAAATTAGGATGTGAGGTGTTGTACTCAAGTCATAATGAACCCTTATGTGTTATTAATGATTAAATAACCATGAGCCCTACTTTCCATGATTTGAACCAAGTCCAAACCACATTGTAGTGACATCACATCATGTCATCAATTTGGCTAACAACCATAAGACTATCATATTTGCAAGGAGTAACATCACTTGGCATTTTGTTCGAGGGAGGAGTTTATATATGGCACATTTTACCATGTTAATATGAGAAGCCACCAACCTTTAGGCATGGATACATGCCTTTTTCGTGAAACCCAAAAAAATTATTTAGTATCTTTTTATGTGACTCTTAGTCCCATTTTTTGTTAGATCTACAAGGATATTGTACTAACCTAAATCGTTGGTGTAAGGCTGGAAGGATATTGTACTAACAAACACCGAAAGATCATCAGGTAGGCACAGTTGACCCTGCCTTCTCTTGAGGGCAAGATGGAAAAGGGAATGAAGGTAGAGTGCCTTGGATGGTCTGCATGCAAATCAACCAAGGACTTCCCTGAGCATAAACTATGGCTTGCACTGGGGTTATCGTAACTGATGTCTTAAAACGTAAACAGTGTGCATAAAATGTAAACAAAAACTGTATTGTGAATAAAATGTAAACCAAATGTAAACTGAATGTAAAGCATAGAGTAAATTCAATAAATGGCTAGAAAAATAAACTGTATTGTATTTCTTAGAAAATATGTACACCGTTCAAAGCGTAACTGCACATGTAGATGGTAGGTCAAGCACCAAGCCCCAGGGTGATGTGATGTGATGACGTGATGTGATTTCTTTTAGAAGTGCTTGGATTCTAGGATTCAAGTATGCCCAAGCACCTAAGGATTACTGGTTTGAGTTTTCTAAGCTGTCCAACTCCAAAATTGCCAACCTTGTTTATGTGAATTGATAGGGTATTTATAGGGCTGGGCTGGGCTCGAGTGTGGGATTCAATAATGGAATCAATGACTGAGGGATCAGAGAAAAATGGATCAAGTGACACATGTCCGGTGGACAGTTGTACATGAGTTGGATGTGTGTTGGTAAGGTATGTTCTAGAGTAGGTGCATTGTATCTTACAACGTGTGACAACTTTCCCAAGCTTGCTTACAACGCATGACAACTTGCCCAAGTGGGCTTATGCTCATGGAACCACATGCAATTCAGAGTCTAAGAGCTTTTCAAGGTCACAAATGATGAAAGTTTACAATGAAATGTCAATGTACAACAAGAGAAATTAACTTTGGCTTGCTTGAAACTTCTTGAAACTTCTGGATTTTTGACTTGATTGTTGTAGGATGTCGATTCAAGTGATTTTTTGACTGTTTGAAGTGTTTTTTATTGATAATAATTTCCAGCATGAATTTATTTTTCCTCAACGTGACTTGAGCGTGTGTATACGACACTCATGCTACACTCACACTACAATGTGACCTCAGCGTGAGTGAACAAAAACTTGCAATTTTTCACCAAATTTTGGAATTTTGAAGCCTGATTCTTAGAGCAAGGATTGCTTGACTATGATTGATGAGTTGAGCCTAAAAGTACCTTGTTTCAAGCTATTTATGGTAGCTCACACTGGAGTCACGCTGCAACATGACCACAGCATGACATGACTTGAAAATGATGTAATTTATTCAAAATTGTGATTTTGATGCTTGATTCTTCAGTGCAAGTGCTATCTGGCTATAGTTGATCCTTAGAGTGATCTGAAATCTAGAATTTGAGCCTGGATGTGACTTTTTTGGAACCACTTTGAGTAGGTCACGCTGCAGTCATGCTGTAGCGTGACATGCAGTGTGACTTGTAAAAGCTTTGCAAAAACTTGCAATTTTGAGTTGAAATTTGGAATTCCAGAAATTGGGATTGGAAGCTATCAAGGATGTGATTTGGGGATGACTTGCACATTTTAGATCATATCATTTTTGCTCAGTTTTAAGACTCCAAGAGTTGGTCACACCGTGGGTAAGGTTCCAACTTGACAGGATGAGCAAGCTTGCTTGATTTAGCTGAACATGGTTCCCATGCCTTAGACAAATTTTTCCTCCTAAAAGCTTGAAAGGGCTTGAGTCATTTTTGTTTCAAAGTGTTAGGCCAAAATTAGTGATGTTTCATTGGCCCCTCTTTGTTGACGTCTGGAGGAATCCATCCAAGAGGAATCAACAAAGAAGTGAAAAAATGCCATGAACAATCAAGTACTAAGCATTATCCATCGGCCCTTGGCTGGACGTCATCGCACTGTATTCAAAAGTACATGGAATTGGGGGAATGCAATTTAAAATGCAATGGGATTGGTTGTAATCAGGGAAATCAAGAGTTGATCGAGGGGTATAATTGTCATTGGGATTGTGAGATAAGAATGCTCTCACATGAACAAGCTATGCCATTGCTCTTTGTCAATAGCTGATTTTCAGCAGACTTTGAGCAAAGGCATGGAGGGCATGCATTCTTTGGAGAAATGGGAATCTTATAGAGTGTGTTAGGATTAGTTGTAAATAGCCAAAGCCACGCAATGATGTGCAACATAGTCTCGTTGAGACATGAGTGTAACTATTTTCCAAGACAATTGCCTTCTCGCTTGGGGCTTGTATGAGAATAGCCAATAGTCCATTGTTTATGATGTCAACGGGGTCATGAAGACCTTTTTTTTATATCTTGCTCTTTGACCTTTTTGTTTGTTTCTTCTTTTCTTTTATTTTTTCTTTTCCTTTTCTTTTATTTTTCTTTTCTCAATCTTTTTGAAAGAGCTTGCTTTTTGAGTTATGCTCATGTTTGAGGGCTTGCATTTTGCATCATGTTCTGTGTACTGTGTTTTGCGTCACAATTGCTTAGAGAGTCATAGTGTGCAATAGTGTATCAAGAGTTTTGAGCTAAGTGGAATGTATCTAGGGGTGTAATTGAATAGGATAAGTTGGACATGATGGGGAAATATGGGATGTCTCAGGAGTTGGGAACGTACTTATGAATGGATTGATTAACCTAGTTACGTGCATTAGGAAGAATTTGATACCTTGTCACCATGATGGATGTGAAGATGCTATAAATGTGTCAAATGTTGTGCCAGTTGCAAATGCTCAGGAAGCTAGTGAAGGTGCCAAGGCAATGATGTTGTGATTCCTCTAAAAGTTGCACTAACAGCGAGTGCTCCAAAAATCACAAAAATGATGGGAGGCGATGATGCTGTGAGTGCTCCCAAGGGTTTCACCAATGGCAGGTGCTTGAATCAAATCAGCAACATGCTAGTTTAAAGTCCTAGCAGACCATGAACCCATTTTAAAGTCTTGGTAGACTGTGATGTGCTTGTTTATAGTCCTATCAAACTATTGGATGTTGTGCCAGTTTAGCCTCATGACCCAAGGACGATGCTAGTTTAGCATCATAGTGGATGGTGCACTACTAGTTTATAGTCATAGCCAACTGTGAAGAGGCAAACTGATTTATAGTCTTAGTGGACTCTGGATGCTAGTTTCATGTCATGGCGGACAGATGCGATAGTTTAGTGTCATACCAGACAGAGCTCTACAGTGCCAGTTTCAAGTCATGGCCCTAGGACTGTTCTGTGGTATCATTTTTAAGTCATGATGCTAGGACATTTTGTGGTATCAATTTTAAGTCATGATGCTAGGACTTGGTGCTTACCTTGCTTGTGTAAGGTGTGATGCTGCATGCATGGTCATGCTGTGTGTCTGCATGATCCTGCAAAAATCAACTAGAAAGAAAACAAAATCAAGCAATACCTATTGTAAACAGAGTTAAAATTTGAATGAAAGAAAGGCAACATGAGAAGTGATAGTCTTAGGCCATTCCGAGCCGTATGCTAGTTTAAGGCCTTTTGAGCCATGTATTTTTGTAGTTTTATGTTTTTATGTTTGATGTTTTTAAAATGCAATCTGTAAACTAAGTTGACGAATGTGTAAACAAAGAAAAATGCATGATCTAAGTGAGTGGGAAAAATGTAAACATGTAGGCTAGTGCAATGCAATGTAAACAAAAGTTAAAAATGCATGTCAAAGGGGAGGCAGGCACGCACATTTTTGGCTAAGGGAAAGTCTTTATCATGTTGTTGCTTCCTAACCAGCCATGGATTAGGGAGCATGCAAGGCTTAGGATCCTCTGGGGGGCTATTGGCTTCAACCACTCATTCATGTGTGTCAGCCTTAGGCGTTGTGTTGGTTACTATAGGTGTCCCACCAAGAAACTCTTCTTCCAAAACTTGCGCAATCTCTACGTCGTGCATAGTCAAAGAGGAAACATTATCACCATGGATGATAACCTGACCACCTTCGTATGGAAGGTGGATTTCTTAATGGATGGGAGAGGAGATTGTCCTTAGTTGGGCTAGCCAACGCCTACCTAGAATCATGTTGAAACTTGGCATCTCCTCTATGATAGTGAAGTCTGCACTAGTGGGGAATTGCTCTTCCACCACGAAGGCTAAGTTGATTGTACCCGTGATTGTGACATGTGATCCACTGAAATATTTTAGACATGTGATTTTTCTTGGCTTGATTTCATCTACCAAGCCTATCTTGTCAATGACGGAGTACAAGACTACGTTTGTTTCTACACCATCGTCAATGTGTACTTTGTGGATGGTACACTGTCCAACATGAATGCTAATGGATAGTGGATCTACAGTAAACTCCCCTCATTTGGGGTTGACTTTGATTGCATCATTGCAAAAGGTTAAGGTTGTTGAACCCAATTCTTATGGTGCAGGGGACAACATTGTTGCATAGATGGATGCCTCATTTGCAGGTATGTCCTCTGTAATAGGAATCGAGGCCAAGACCTGGGCCAATGCTTCGCTGTGAGCGGATGAGGTCTTGACCAGGTCGTATAAGCTAAATGTTGTGTTCTTTTGCTTAATATTTTGTTTTACCTGGGTTAGTGTAGCTACAAAGTCCTTGTCATTTTCCATTATCTTGGCCTTGACTTCCTTCATGTAGTTTGAAAGATAGATCTCTTGCATAGGGGACTTGGGCTTGGTTTGCTTGGCCTATTTGGGGGTAGTGGCCCCAGTGTTTGGTTGTTTCTTGCTAGTTTTGGCCTTTACTTTGACCATGGGGGTTGCGAGGTGCTCGTTTTCCCTCTTTCATTTCCATTTTGTGGGCCTACTCAGCTTGCTAGTGGGGTTGATCCNTCATTTTGTGGGCCTACTCAGCTTGCTAGTGGGGTTGATCCTTGAAGGACAGGGGATTGAGATGTTGCCCACTATTGGGCTTCGGGTAGGTGAGGAGGCATCACGTTGTGGCACCCTGATTATGAAGGGTTTTTTAGCAGTTTTTGTTGCCGTGTTAGGCTAGTTTAACATCTTAGTGGATGAGTCATGTCAGTTTAATGTCTTAGTGGACGATTCATGCCATTTTAGCATCTTAGCAAATGATTGCTATGTAACTTTGACCATGAAGGGAGGCCTCTTGCTTGTGGAGGCAAAGGGGACCCTTGCCTTGTTAATAGGAACATGGATCACAAAAGGTTGTTGCACAAGTTTGGGCTTGCCACCTATGCTAATTAAGCTAATGACATAGGAGGCATTATCTGTGTTGGGTTGACTTGCCATGTCAATCATTGGTTGGCCTTGTTCTATCATTGTCTACAGGTCATCTTGCAAATCATGACAACCATCTGTAGTGTGACCAGCCATTTGATGGTAACGATAGTACTGGTCCAATTTAAAATGTTGTGGGAACAAGGGCTTATTTGGTACTCCTAATGTGGGGTTCCTTAGTAGTTCATAGTACCTATCATATTTTTGTTAGGTAATCACCGACACGTGTTTGTGTTGGATTTGCTTAGCTTTCAAGAGTTACTCCAATAGTTGAGAGGGTTGCACCGGTAATGGTGTATACTTTGAGTGGTCCTTGTGCTAAAAGTTGGGCCTTGGGGTGGCCCCTGCCAATGTAGGTGAGTTGGCATCAAAGTTGGCGGCTTTGTCAGCTGGCGATTTGGTTTTCTTAGCTATTGGGCCCTAGTTGGTTGCTTTTGTATTGTTGCTACTGTTGTGTTTTGCTTATGAGCATGTTGGTTTTTGTAGGCCACATAAGCTAGGTTATTGCTTGATTGTGGTGCCTCCTCTATGCTCCTAATTTGTGTGAATGCTTGACTTAAATTACAGGCACTTAGATAGTAGAGTTTTGACTTAACAAATTCATTCACAGTGGATTTAAAAATGGTGAGCAAGTATGTCTCGGGGATGGGCTCGTGGAGTTCATTCAGGGTTGCACTCAACCTTTAGATGAATTTCTGTGCTAGCTCTAATGGCACTTGTTTAATTTGAATCAGGCTATCCAACGTGGCTTCAGGTTTTAGATTGTAATTGAAATGGGTGACAAATTGATGCAACAAATCCCCTAGAGAGAATATGGAGTTCCGAGGTAAGGCATGATACTAGTCTAAGGTTTTTCCCATTAAGGACATAGAAAATACTCATAGAATTACATGAGGCTAGGCCTGAAGTAGTAGACATTCTAGTCGAAATGTCACTAGGTGGGTGTTCATATCTCCCTCTCCATTTTATTTGGTCAGTTGAGGTAATGAGATTTCCTTTGGCAAGGTTAATGGTGGAACTGAAAGGTGGATTAGGTCATCTTGGTAGAAATATAGCACCTTGACTTCCTCAGTGTTTGTGGTTTTAAGATGCTTTAACTCTTTGGCTAATGAGTGCATCAATTTTTTTTGTCTGCCCACTCTTGGGCAGTAGGAAGACATGTGGGTTGAGTGGATTGTGATTGATAGTAGTTTGGTTGTTGTATCATTTGTGGAAAGGGAGTTTGTTGGATTCTCAGATGTTGTTGTGGTGGAGCAACATTCAGAGATGGGATCACAGGGTGTGATATGTTGTAGTAAGTTGGTTGGTGCTATTGAACAGCTGGTTAAACCCACTGCCTAGCCATAGGTTGTGAGGTGACCCTCTGAACATGTTGTACTAAAGTAGTTAGAGGGTCTCCATGGGTTTGTATTTGTGCTAGTTGGTACTTCTTGTTGAGAAATCGATCCTCGAGTGTATGCGGATGAAGGAGGAAGCATAGTTTCTCCTAGGAAAGGTTGAAATAATGGATTTATATGGGCATGAGGACTGACGGTATGGTATGAATCCCCATGCTCATATTGGGCTATGAAGTCATCCTCCTGATCTCCATTGTGAGGCTCTATTGGAGCTAGCTGTAAGGTTTGACTCCTTGCCATAAAAAGCTAAGATATGAGTCAATGATGGGCTCAGAAAGGGGGATTAAGTTAAATGTTGAGGGAATGAACTCATGACCTCCCTTGTAGATGAGCTCATAGTGTTGTTTTGCCTCTCTTTTTATGCGATAAATAGGCAATTTGGCTTGGATTTTCACATAGATGAAGCTGTACTGTTCTGGTGTGAGGATTGCGCAAGTAGGGTTGATCTGGGAGGATTCCATGATAGTGTGTATAAGCTGATGGTGTGCAGTGTGACTAACCTGCAGCATGTGCAATGTGACTAGCCTACAACATGTGCATCATGACTAGCCTGTAGTGTGACTAACCTGTAACGTGTGCAGCATTACTAGCCTACAATGTGACCATCCTACATCATGTGCAACATGACCAGCCTGCAACATGTGTATCATGACATAGACATCATAACAACTAGAGCATGCCAACTAAAGTGTGACAATTGCAATGTGACAACTGCGATGTGAGCAACTATGACAGGGTGACTCACAGGGACAAGATGAATAAGTTTTGATAGGTAGCGTGATCGACATTTTAATAGACAACAAGCAAGTCAGGCCCTCCTTCTACCGCCAATTTACTGTACTGACCTAAATCGTTGGTGTAAGGCTGGAAGGGAAAAAAACACTAAAAGATCATTGGGCAAGCACAGCTGACCCTTCCTTCTCTTGAGGGCAACCTGGAAAAGGGAACGAAGGAAGAGTGCCTTGGATGGTCGGCACACAAATCAACCAAGGAATTCCCTAAGCATAAACTATGGCTTGTGCTGGGTTTATTGTAACTGATGTCTTAAAATGTAAACAATGCACAAAAAATGTAAATAGAAACTGTATTGTGAATAAAACGTAAACTGAATGTAAAGCATAAAGTAAAAAAATAAATGGCTAGCAAAACGAACTCTATTAAATTTCTTAGAAAATATGTGCACTGATTAAAGTGTAACTGCATGTGTGGATCGTAGGTCAAGCGTCGAGCCCGGGGGTGACGTGATGTGATGTGTTAAAAGTACTTGGATGCTAGGATTCAAGTGTGCCCGAGCGCTCAAGGATTGCTGTTCTATGTTTCCTAAGCTATCCAACTCCAAAATTTCCAACCCCGTTTATGTGAATTGATAGGGTATTTATAGGGCTGGGCCAGGCTCAGGTGTAGAATTTAAGAATGGAATCAATGGCTGAGGGATGAGAGAAAAATGGATCAGGTGACATGTGTCCAGTGCACAGTTGTGCATGAGTTGGATGTGTGTCAGCAAGCTACGTTTTGGACCAAATGAATTGTATCTTACAACATGTGACAACTTGCCCAAGCTGGCTTACAACGCATGACAACTTGCCCAAGAGGCCTTACACTCATGGAAGCACATGCAATTTGGAGCATAAGAGCCTATCAAGGTCACAAATGATGAAAATTTACAATGAAGTGTCAATGTACAACAAGAGAAATTGACTTTGGCTCGTTTGAAAATTCTTGAAACTTCTAGATTTTTGACTTGATTGTTGTAGGATGTCAATTCAAGTGGTTCCATGGATGTTAAAAGTAGTTTTTCTTAATAATAATTTCTAGCGTGAGTTGATTTTTCCTTAGCATGACTTGAGCATGCGTACACGACACTCACGCTACAGCATGAGCTCAGCATGAGTGAACAAAAACTTGCAATTTTTCACCAAATTTTGGAATTTTGAAGCCTGATGCTTACAGCAAGGATTACTTGACTATGATTGATGAGTTGAGCCATAAAGTGCCTTGTTTTGAGCCATTTATGGTAGGTCACACTGGAGTCACACTAGAGTGTGACCATAGTGTGACATGCCATAAATGGCTCGAAAGAAGGTAGCGTGATCACAACATGACATGCAGCGTGACATGCAACATGACATGACTTAAAAATGATGTATTTTATTTGAAATTGTAATTTTGAAGCTTCATTCTTGAGTGCAACTATTGTATGGTTATAGTTGATCCTGAGAGTGATCTGAAATCTAGAATTTGAGCCTAGATGTCACTTGTTTGGAACCACTTTGAGTAGGTCACACTGCAGTCATGCTGCAGTGTGACATGTAGCGTGACCTGTGAAAGCTTTGTAAAAACTTGCAATTTTGAGCTGAAATCTAGCATTTCATAAGTTGGGACTGGAAGCTATCAAGGATGTGCTTTGGGGATGACTTGCACATTGTAGATCATATCATTTTAGTGCATTTTTGAGAATCTGAGAGTTGGTCACGCCATGGGAAAGCTTCCAAATTGATGGGATGAGCAAGCTAGCTTGATTTAGGTAAGCGTGGTTTCCATGCCTTAGCCAAATTTTGCCTCCTGAAAGCTCGAAAGGGCTTGAGTCATTCCTGTTTCAAAGTGTTAGGCCAAAATTAGTGGTGTTTTAGATATAATTACAACCAAAGCAACGTGATAGAACATATAGAAATGGCCAAAGAGAATTCAAAAATCTCCTTGATGTTACACCCTTCACATTTCCCCTTGTTTATTCATCTTTTTAGTCTAGGCACAATGATTATGAATTTATTGTTAGTCTCATTATGAAAAGGAATGTCATTATGACTAGATCAAGAACCTCTTATTAATTGAATGAGTGGATGCATGATGTGAGCTCACTATCTAAATAATTAGTCCCTTATAACTCAACAACATAGAGAAAACCTCATCTCAATGGGCTACATGATCATTTTATTTACAAGGAAGATTACATCACAAAGAAAATGAAAATAACAAATATATACAAAATTGAAAGGAATAGGAAAAATTGTATCAAGAAATAAGAAAATGACAAAAAATTGTAAAACAAAAAGATGAAAAACACTTATGAATCTTGAAGATTAGAATGGGCAGTGATCCACATGACTAGACATTTAGCCATGACAAAGATTAATAAGTGGATAAATAGGATCCATGCATGGATAAAACATTGGTAACCACTCATGCCTAAGAGACTGGGTGTTGCGGTGGCTGGGTAGACACATCATTGGTCACACACTTGATTGTTAAATGTTTGGTGGGTTAGGGTATGAGTTGTGTTAACGTTATGGATTTTTGTCCCATGATTGCACCCTTGATCATGATATAGTATGCATGGATTTGGTTGTCTCCCCACATTGTTAGATTCATTGTTTGGGTTTTAGATTGCAGTAACAATGGATGGTGGCCCTTGTGTATGATCAAACGATGTTGGTTGTGAAAAGGAAGGTGGTGCATTAGATTGACATTGTGCTGGCTCGGATGATGTGGTGGGTCCATGCATGGTTTGCTTCAGCTTATGACCTTTCCTTCAAAAGGGAAATTTCTGACATTATAGTTGAGACCCACTAGTATCAGCCTATCTATGCCCTTTTACAACACAAATGCCATTTGTTTGTTGAGATTGTGATGTCAAACCTTCCTCTGGCATTGGCCATGGCATGTAATGAGGTGTAATGTGAGAATATTGAGGGTAGGATGGATGGTAAGAGGTGTGGGCTGGTGATTCCTTAGGGGATGTCATGGGTTGATGGAACTTGGATGAGTGATAGTAGTAATTTGAAGTAGAGGACATAGAACTAGTTGGGAAAATAGGGTGTTGAACATAATATCCATGTTGTTTCGATGAATAGAAAGGAGAGGGCTGATTTGGTTATGGCCTCCTCTACAATTGTGGTTGTTGTTACTATAGTAGATGATAGTGTTGACACTATTAATAATTCCCCTAGGATGGTATGATTAGTTGTGGGATTGTCTATAATTACCTTGTGGGAGAGGAAATCTTTTGGGCATGTTCTTTTGCACAAACTTTCGATTTAAGGCACCTGGCCAATACTCCTATAGATGTAACAAGGTTGGGAAATGACCCTTCAGATGGTCATGTATGCAGGTGTTACATCCATTATTTTTATCTATATTTGAGTCTGTAGTCTCACCTCCTTTTCCTATTTTCCCATTTGTCAAAAAGTGTTCTTAAATGTGTCTTAGTTGTATTGCTTCTTTATCATGATCACCTAGCATGTTTTGCATGATCCTCTTCTCAACCGTCTCAACAAGAGTTGTAACATTTTCATATATCCATTTGGACATC
>MNCI01006449.1:0-52311 GCA_015680685.1 Gnetum montanum
CTTTCAATAACTCATAGTACTGGACAAAGTTGGCTGAATCTTTTTTAAGTAAGTCATTTGTAGTTCACACACAATGAAATTGTCACATTTCTCACAACCGCACGCCGCAACAGCACACACACATACTCACATTAACTACTGAGTTATTTGGAGGTATCTGGGCCTTGGTGTTGCCAGAGACAAATAGACACCTAAGTCCTGTTCGAGGATACTCGTTGGCGGTCGCGTCCCAAACGGTCGCCAACACCCACAAATGGGGATTTATAATAAAATGTACAATAAGAGAAATTTGACTACCCAGCGTGACCTGCAATGTGACCTGTAGTGTGACCTCCAAAACTTGCAATTTTGAGAGGAAATTTAGAATTTTTGAAGGCTGGGAACCATAGTTATCAATAGTGGACCTTGAGGACAACTTACACCCTTGAAATCAAGTCATTTTGGCTCAGTTTTGGGCTTCTAAAAATTGGTGACGCTGATCCTTACGCTGTGCAATGTCTAAAAAAATAACCCCAGCGTCACCAAGTCAAAATGGCACTTTTGAGGCCCAAATCTTGATTTTCTGGAGGCTGGGAGCTGCTGGGGACCTTAGTGAAGGTCATGGGGGGGGGGGGGTCCTTGTGCTCGATTTCAGCATATTTTGACTTAATTTTTGGGCTCCAAAAGTTGGTGACACTGATCCTTACGCTATGCAACGTCTNTAATGACTTAGCTTGATTCTTGTCTAAAAGTGCTAGGCCAAAATTAGTGGTGTTTCATTATCTTTTCAAGTGTTTGATAATGATGACCATGTTTGTAAATTCCTATTTTTTGAAGGAGAATTCAGCGAACAAGGAGATGTATCCAAGGATGTTGTATTCTTGAATAAGATATCTCCTAAAACCATAGTTAGGGAAGCCTTATTTGATGACCTACACACAAAGGCCTTAGATTTATCTAAAAACACTAATTGGCAAACATTAGCTCAAATCAAAACAATTCAGATTCAAAAGGAAGGGAAACAATACCCTATTAAAATAGGAGCCTGTTTACACCTAGATGAAAGACAAAACCTTGTTGACCTATTACATGAATTTAATGATGTTCTGGCTTGGAGTTATGAAGATCTTAGAACTTTTAATCCACTAGTAATGACACATACCATTCCTCGTAGGCCAAAAACAAAACCATTCAGGTAAAAGCTTAGACCTGTGAATCCAAAGATTGAAATCCTTATGAAGGTAGAAATTGATGTTTCTTGTTTCCTAAAATTTATCATTTTCATTATTGGAATCCTAAACCTTCTTTTCCCAATTCTGATTTTGGCAATCCTTACCTTAGTCCTAACTTTGGTAAGGTGGTTTTGACTAATTATTTAGTTTTAAATTTACTTTTCTAAAATTTTTCATTTCACTTTTTTCCTTTTAAATTTTATAATTTCCTAAATTTATTTTAAAAAAATTTTATATAGTAGATTTTAGTTCTCTGTCAAAAAATTTATTTTAGTATTTTTTTCTTTTTACTTAATTTTATAATTATATTTTTGCATTGATATTCTACAATTTTTGTTTTATGAACACACCTCCACAATGAGAATCACTCACCCTTGAACTAAACCACCTAATCACATATCGCTTTGCATTGAAAAAGCAACAAGCTTCATTTTTTCCAAGTTCGATTCCTAAGAAATCTTAGACTAGGATGGTAGCCCATCAACCCCTGGCTCCTTTGGTAAGAAATCCTTTTAACTTTAATAACTACCATGACATACCAAAATCCCTTCAAAACATAAATCTGTTCTTCAATCCTACAACCCCTACAAGTGATGCCTGCCAACACATAAAATGTTTTGAAACCTTACTAGGGATCCACAACATTATACATAATGATGTGGCATGCAGGGTGTTCATAACAACATTTAGGACCAAAGCAACTCAATGGTTCTTAATGCAACCTGATGTCTCTTTCAACACATGGCAAGAATTCAAAAACAAGTTTTTGAATCAGTTTGACAAATTGACAAGCCCTGCTATTGCATCAAGTAACTTCACTAGCTTAAGAAAGCTGCCTGGGGAAAATGTTATGGATTAACCTTAGGTTCCTTCATAAACTTACCTATGTGCAAAATGAGATGCAACCACAACCTAATGGTATACTCAACTTTTATCTCTCTATCATCGATCCATTCTTCGCTTATGCCATTAAATCTGATTTCAACATAATAGAAATACAAGGTGAAATGTATAAAGCTATATAATTAGAGCAAATAACCCTTATGAATAGCATCCAAACCCAATTTGGACTGATGAGTGTTAGTAACCCTATGTAATCAAACCCTCTACTCTTACTAACTTTTCAAACGTCTAATGTTATGCCTCAGATTATTTCTCCCTTTCAACCAACTCAACCTTTAAGTAATTACTTTCAATGCCCCATGTCCTCTTCATTTTTACCATCCAACATTGGTTTGAATGATGACCAATTAAAAGCCTTGATCCAATCCATTATAAACCCAAAAAGGATATCGAATTTTGTTGAACCACCAAACCAAACTCAAGATCAGATGACCCAAATACTTACTTCACTACAAAAACTATCCAATGAAGTGGTTGAGCTAAAGAGAAACAATAACAAAGGCCCTATACAACCAGAAAGAGCCTCACAATTCTCTAATCCGCTTTCTCATAATGTTCTCCCAAATTTCTTACAATTGGATTAGATTGTCTCATTCTTGGAATTTTATCTCTTAATTCTAGGTTTATATTTCTCAATTTTACAAGCATTTGAATTATGTATGAAAGCTCATGTTTATATTTAAATAATCTATGTTTTTGAAGCCAAAGTAAAATTGTTTGATGATTTGAATTGGAAACTTTGGCAAGGGTTCCTTTCATTTCTTGTGGTAGAAGAAATAGTTGGAGGAACTAGAAGGTCATTGGTTACTAGATTAGTGTTCTTCTAAATTATGCGAAAAATGGGATTCAGATTATCTATAGGCGGGTGGCCAAAGGTGATGCGGGGCAAGGAGATCTTGGACTGTGACTCCCAAATCATCAGATCTTGGAATAGCCAAACAAGCAATAGGTAGTAGCAACTGTAGTAGTGCTAGATAGTTGTAGCTGATGCTTATTAGTAGCAACATCATAGAATGATGGTGGTCAAGCGGTAGTGGGACCAGATAAGTTTTAATTTAATTTCAACTTTCCTTTTGTATTATTTACTTTTTTAAAAGAAAGAAAAATTACACAAATGTTTAATTTTGATTTTAGTTATTTTACTATGTTTTTTAAAAAACATAATAGAACCCTCCTAGAATTAAATTAAATTTAAATTTTCAATATTTTGTTTGAATTATTCTTATTTTTGTCACATAGCCCTTTCCAGCTGAGACTATTTTTGAGTTTTCGTATCCATAAGAGAGGTGCCCTGGGTAATAGTCTCCTAAAACGAGTTTTCACAGGTGCCCTGGGTGATAGTATCTAGCGGTTACTCTAGCAGTTATTCTAATTATTAGAGAGGTTACTCTAGTGGTTACTTTAGAAGTTATTCTAATTATTAGAGAAGCTACTCTAATTATTAGAGTAGCTGCTCCCAAGCCTATAAATATAGTGCCCAAGCGCACAATTAGGAGGGAAGATTTTCAACAGTCAAGTAGCAAAACTCTTGTAGTTTTTTTGAAAGTTAGAATATTTTCCAAGTGCCCACAGTAGGAGGTCTAAGAGGGGATGGATATTTATTTGAGGATTGTGTACTTGAGCACACCTTGTGTACAGCAATAAAGACGACTCTTTGATTCATCCTTGCAGCACTTGAGATTTGTTTTCTTATGCATTTCTTTTATTTTATTTTCTTATGCATTTATTTTATTTTATGCACTTTACATTTCTATTATTAACACAGCAATTCATTTTGTTCAGTTAAGAAAACCATTAAATTACACAAGCATGACCACTTTGAGCATGCGTGTAATGCTTGGTAACCAAGTAACGATTAGTGTTTGGTAATCCCAGCAGTGTTGCACTAGTTCAAGATGTGTACGGCAAGTGGGAATAGATGTTGTTATTAGGATTAGTTCAAACTTAGTTAATGAGTAGTTAAGCTAAATTAGTCACCTAGTTATCTCTCTCTTTTCCTATTAGCACAGGACATAAAAACATAAAAGATATAAAAATCATATGCCTCAAGCTTACTTAACCATACAATCGTAACATACAAGTAAGTTTGGGAAGACAACGATTAATTAACCCATCCTTATTCTACAAGGGCACCTAAGCACTTAGTCCTTGGAATTCAACCGGATTGTGTGTGAAACGCTCATATTCATATGATTGAGCGTAGGGGTACCTCGCCGCTTATCATTGGCATCATTGCCAAGGACTTAGTTGTTTGTGCGCTAATTAGAACTTAGGAAATCATTCACATCATTGGAACAAACCCTTGGGGTTGGTTGAGAAAATAATAAATAAGAATACATTGCACACTGAACATAAAAGTATGTCTCCTTCTTCATATCAAAGTGCCCTACTGCCTAGGTCTAAAATAGAAAACAATCGGCGGTGTAATACACATGACGTTGATCTGCTAGTTCCTCAACAAGTTTGAGTGGTATATATTCATCCTGATGAGTATATACCAGACTTCAGCTGTATCCTCCATCAAGATGAAAAACTGCGTTGGTGAGACTTAGAAGGTAACATAATGTTACCTCCCAACTGTTCAGTCCCAAGCATGCTTCTTCATGCTCTCACACGAATTGGCATGCCACACTTACATGCAGAATACATTGCGCAAGACCATGACTCGAGAGAATACCATCCCANACTTTGGCCAAGGGGTTGTGTATCAGAACCTTCATTCCACTATTCATAACCTAGGTTCTGATACCCATGGGCATAAAGGATTCAAAAAATGGACATGAACACATGATAAAGATAGACATTTTGATTGTAATCGTGATCGAGGCCGATACAGCCAAAGAGAAGGTGGCAAAAACCATCATGGTGACAATTCTCCTTCTTCTTCATCTTCATCATCTCCTTCATCCTCTCCTTCAGTGTCTGGATGCAGTCATAAAGAAAAAGACCATAGGGATAAAGGTAAGCAAAGTGGAAGTCATAGATGAAATAGCTAGGAAAGGGGACGAGGGCACTCTAGAGAGTCACAACATAGAAGAAGGGAGAGTAGGGAACAATGTAGGCATCATAGACACCATGGATGAGATGATCACGATGAACCCATACTCGCTAGTCAAGGTATGTTGGACATAACTAAGGCTATTAGAATTCCAACAAGGCACTAGAAAGATGGTAGGATCAAGAGATTATATATGAATAATATCCCACGATTTGAAGGGGGATACAACATTGATCCTCAGAATCACTTACAAGCATTCCATGATGTGTGTTCCTTAGAAAATATAGAGAATGAATGAAAAAAACTTAAGTTGTTTCCACAGACACTAGTTAAAGAAGTGAAAACCCAATACCAGTCTTTAGAATGAGAATCCATTTGTAGGTGGAGTACTATGTTAGAACTATTTAATGACAAGTACCAAACATACTCCCAAGTGTTTAACTTGTGAAAGCAAATCCAAGGCTGGAAACAAGGAGGCACGAACCCTTGGATGTTGCCATGGGTTGATATTATGCACTGTTAGACTATTGTCCTGGCCATGTGATGCAGTGTCAATAGTCAATGTGTTTACTAGGCCGTGTATACCAGACCTTGTATACCTGGCCGCGTCGATGCGATCCCGTATATGTGGCCCTATCGACGCATCCTTCCATGTGACGACATGGCCCAATTTATGCAGAGCCTATTCCGGCCTATAAATAAGAGGGCTCCCACCTCTCTTAGGTACCTTTTTTTCAATTGTAGCAAAGCTCTTGTAGTTTGTTTCTATGAGAGTTAGAATCTTTTCCAAGTGCCCGCAGTAGGTGTAAGAAAGATGTTCAACTATTTATTCAAGCACCAATGTACTTGAGCCCATTGGCGTGAACGACAATAAAGACGAGCTTTTCAATCATTCCTTGCAGCAATTGGACTTAGTTATTTAATGCATTTAATAATTTAAATATTTCTATGCTTTAATAGTTCTTAAGTTTATATTGTTATTATTTTAATTGCTATCACTTGTTTATAATTCGTAGGAGCCATAAGTACGACCATCTTGAACATAAACCCAACGCTTGGCAACCTAGTGACACTTAACGTCAGTAACCCAGTAGCAGTTAGGGGATTCTTAGGATGTGCACGGAAGATGGGATCAGATACTTATGCTAGGAATAGTTAAGATATAGATTAGGATAATTATAGATTAGATAATATTTCATTTCTTACTTTCCATATCTTAATTAGACGCCAAAAGATAAAGTAAAAAGCTATAAAAATTAGTTGCCTCAATCTTACTTAACCATCGCCACTAGAACACCACAAGTGAGGTTGGGAAGAAAATGACCGTTCTAACCAAGAGTTTGCTAGTTAAGGTCTAATGTATGTGAAGTGCTTACAGTCTACGGAATTCGATCAAGTTGTGTGTGCATGCCTATGATTCACATGGTTGGGCATAGGGGTACCTAGCCACTCATCATTGGTGCTATTGCCGGGGACTATTATTCTTACATGTGCCAATTAACCTTAGCAAACTTATTATTCATGTCATTGGAACGAACCCAGGATAGGAAAAATTACGCACGCTAGGTAGACTAAAGAAAAGGTAAAGTACACCGATTAAATGGATCATCTAATATCCAATATGTCTTCTTCTCATAGGTGAGATGGATCCAACCCACCAGTGCCACAAGAATGTCAGGTGGTATACAAGCATCTCGATGAATATGTCCCTTACTTCACCTTCATCCTACATCAGGATGAACATCTGCGATGGTGGGACATGGAAGGTAGCATTGTACTACCACCTGACTGATCGGCTCCTGGGATGCTGTTTCACAATCTTACCAAACTAGGCATCTAGGACTGTGGTGCAGAGTATGTCATGGAGGACGATGACTACTAGGACTATCATCCCACTAAGGCCTAACAAGCATGAGATCAGCAACAGGTAGAATGGTACAAACACATGAAGGGGAAACAATTCAGTAACCCATTATCCTTACAAGGGCTATAGGATGATGGGCAGCCTATCTTTCATGACTCCCATTTAGCCGAACTTCTTCTGGGACACCAAGTCCTCTAATCCATCATCTAGAACAAGTAAGCAAGTAACCGGGACCCCTAGGATGATGGAGGATTAGGTAGGAAAGGTGACAACACAAGCAAGGATGGGTAGGAAGATCATGGCTACTACCAGAGCAGAGGGGGAGATTGACACTAGGATGGTGGCTATCCCTCTCCCTCTTCTCCATCCTCTCACTCTGCACTACCTTCATCCAGTTCAGACTCTGATCATAACCGTGGTATAAAGGAGCAAGGTGATGGTGGTCGTAAGGATCGAAAGGAACGGTGTGAGGAAGCGCATGACCAATTATGTGAGCCTCACCATCATGAAAGGAGGGGCAGCCGGAATCATCATAGACACTGTGGTCCTCAACAGGACTATAACTCAAATGAGCCATTGCTAGCTACTCAGACCATGCTCTATATCACCGAGGCAATTTAGATCCTTAGTAGGCACTTGAAGGATAGCCGAATCAAATGCATTGATATGAACAACATCACCAGATTTGAAGCGGGATACAATTGTGATCCGCAAACTCACTTGCAAGCGTTCCATGACGCTTGCACCCTGTAGAATATTGATAATGATTGACAGAAGCTTAAGCTATTCCCTCGCACACTCATCAAGGAAGCAGAAAGCTGGTACCAGACTTTGGAACTGAAATCAATTAGAAAATGGAGTACAATGCTTGAAATCTTCAATGACAAGTATCAGACTTACTCTAGAGTGGTGAATTTGAGACATCAAATCCAAGGGTGGAAGAAAGGTAATCATGAACCCTTGGATGTAGCCATGAGTAGGTACTATTCATTGTTACATCGGTGCCCTAGTCATGGCTACTTTCAGAGGGCACAACTTCACCATATCATTAATGGGCTCCACTTTGAAATAAGAAAAACCCTTGGCGTTTACACCTAGGGACGATTATCAGAACTAAGGGCCCATCAACTACAGTGGCTCATTAAGTAAGTGGCCAAAGAAGAGGGGGAACTTAGAAAGAAGAAGAGTGTAGAAGAGTTTAATTAGGATCCTGCCATCAGAAAGAGGGAAGTCCAATTTTTCGAAGATGAGGAGGAATCACCATTGGAAGCAACGATGAAGAAAAGAACCTTTCCCTTACAAAAGTTTGCATCTGAAATATCAACAAAGGTTGATAAGATGTGGGACTCTTTGGACGAAAAATTCCAAAGTATGCTAAAAATTGTAGAAGAGTCTAGAGAGCAAGGTAATGATCGAGATCAACGTAGGAAGAAGGAAGCTGAATGTGCTCATCATAAGGGTAAGGGCAAAGTTGTTGTAGTAGAACAAGTTGCAGACTCTGATATAGAGGAAGACGATGAATGTGGCATATGTCAATATGAACATCCTAAGTGGTGTTGTCCTATGGTGTCACATCTTCAAGAGTATGGGGTGTACGTGTTGAATCCTCACTTGGCAAGGAGGCAAACACCACGAAGGTTGCCTTACCCACAAGGCAACCCAAGGCAGTTCCACCAGCAGCAAGGGTATTATCCAAGTGGAGCACCACTACAGCCATATGAACACTTCTAGCAGTGGTAGCAACCACAAGCATGGGGAATGCCACCTCCAAGGCAGCAGTAGCCTTACCGATAGCTAGATCCCTATGGGTACTACGTCCAGCAACCAGTCTCTCCACGAGACTCTTCCAATCACGCCACATTTTAGAATTATTACCACACCCTAGAATATTTTTGACCACAATCTCCATCACCTAGGGAGGAAAGCCTATATCTTTACTATCCTCCATCATCTTCTTCTACCACTCCTCCACAACACCCTACTCAGCTACCACCTACTTCACCTATGCAGGGGGAGATACTGCTATAGCTACAGCAACGAAATGCTACGAGTGCTGTCAACCTACAACCAGCACCTTAGCTGAGTGGACCAGAACCCAAGCCACAAAAATGTCCCTTTTTCTAACCCAATAATCTGAACACATCCTCACATACACCTGTGGCTAGTGCCTCTAAACCATAAAGCACCTTCACTGTTCCACCACTTGAGTAGCCTTCAAACCAGACACCCTCCAACGTACAAATGATCATGCTCACTCATGTCATGACTGACTAGATAAAGGCAGGTCACCTTCCCCAAAAATTGATTGATCCAGGGAGTCCCCTCATCTATCTTTAGGTGGCAGGGAATGAGCCATGTAAATCTCTTCTGGACTCAGGGTCAGGGATCAATTTGATCTCATATGACATGTACAAGAATTGGAACTTGCCCTCGTTAAAGAAGATCAACATTCGACTTGAGCTGGTAGACCAATCCATCACAGTTCCCTTGGGATTGGTGGAGGACATTATGATCACTGTTTGTGGGTGGTCCTACCCTGTTGATTTCCTTGTCATCTGTGTGGAGAATTGCAAGGGGAACTTCTCAATCATAATGGGAAGAGCCTGGCTGAGCATAGTGGATGCAAGATTAGGACTCCAAGATCTTTCCCTTGAAATGTCAACAAAAAATCCTTTTGGAAAGATCGAGAAGAAGTGTGTTCCATGCATTGCGTACAGTGACTCAGGGTGCAACTGTATGCAGAAGTTATGATCCGCTAAGCAGACATCCATTCAAGCATGCAATTGGTGTATCGAAGAATCGCTAGTTCAATAATGCCTATACGCAACAGCCACAACTCAAGAAGGCACCTAGTGGTTGACAGCTGATCCTGCTAGCAACACATTGTGCATGGAACCATCTGAGAGGCTTGTATGAGCCTATGTAGAAATCATGGATAAAATGGAAGAGGTTCATCAACAAGTCTCCACTGTTGATGACCATGATGATTGGGGAAAGTTACAAATCCCTGAAAGCTTCAAAAAAGAGCCCCTAAAGCTCAAGTCTTTACTGGCCCACTTAGAATATGCATTTCTACAAAATGGGAAGTTGGTAATTATCAATGCCACCCTTTGAACAAAAGAAAAAACTATTGAAGATGGTGAACAAATGGGATGCTACATTTGCATGGTCATATCTTGAGTTAACCAGAATTAATCCTAGGGTCTGCCAACATTGGATCTATATTGACCCCTCCATGAAGCCACGACAACAACCACAAAGGTGATTGAACCCCAAATTGAAGCAAATCATCACAGATGAAATCAAACAGTTGCTAAAAGTGGGGTTCATCTATAATGGGTTAGCCCACTCATTATTTTGTCAAAGAAGGATGGCAAATGGAGGGTCTGTATAAATTTCCACTTGCTCAACATGGTTACCTTCAAGGATCACTTCCCACTCCCATTTGTGGACCAAGTGTTGGACACCATTACAGGGCACCATTATTATAGCTTTTTGGATGGTTATAGTGGCTATAACCAAATCCAAATTGCATTAGAGGACTAGGCCAAAACAACTTTCATGAGTCCATGGGGGACTTTTGCAAACAAGCAGATGCCTTTTGGCATGTGTAATGTGCCTGCCACTTTTCAACACCTTGTCCTCAGCATCTTCCAGCAACAAATTAGCAATGGGATAGAAGTCTTCATGGATGACTTCTCTACCTATGGGGCCACATTCGAGCAAGCCTTGGACCACCTTGAGCAAGTTTTGAAGAGGTGTGTAGACACTAATCTTTGGCTCAATTGGCAGAAAAGCCACTTGATGGTCCAAGAAGGCATTGTGCTAGGGCATTATATCTCACAGACAGGGATTAGTGTGGATCCTGTAAAGATTAGGGTCATCCGAGGTATCACTCGACAACCAAGTATTATAAAAGATGTTTGGTCATTCCTTGGTCACACTGGTTACTACTGGCGCTTCATTGAAAATTTCTCGAAGATCGCCAAGCCATTGGTAGAACTCACAAAGAAAGATGCTCCATTCATTTGGACCAAGGAATGTGAATCTGTATTCCAAGCGCTTAAGCAGAAACTCATAGAAACTCCAGTTCTACGGGTACATGATTGGTCTAGGTCCTTCCACATTATGACAAATGCATCCAACTATGCCTTGGGAGCCGTGCTTACATAGTGTGATGATCAAAAACGTCCATACTATATCCATTATGCAAGCTGTAGCATTGTTGGTACTCAACTTAACTACACCACCACTGAAAAGGAGTTGATGGTGGTGGTGTTTGCCTTGAAGAAATTATAACACTATGTACTCGAATATAAGGTGTTCATGCATACTGACCACAGTGCTACCCAGTTCCTGATGAACAAACCAATGGTGAGCCCTTGCATCATCCGATGGCTGGTGATTCCTCAGGAATTTAACCTCACCATGGTAGATTGAAAGGGAAACGAGAATGTGGTTGCTGACCACTTACCTCGATTGTGATGGGATGATGCAGAAGAGGAGGAGTCCCTTTCTAACCAATTTCTAGATGAACTCTTCTTCACAGGCGCGATCGATTCATAGGTGCCCAAAGCATCACTGTGGTTCAGTCACATCCTCACCTATCTCACAACTCAAGAGTTACCCAAGGAGTGGGACCATCGGCAAAAACAACAGTTTCTCCATACGGCCAAGCCTTTCATGGAAATCAATGGCCACCTTTATAAGGTATGCATAGATGACCTAGTCTGATGGTGTGTCCCTGATGATGATACCCTGCACGTCCTCCAAGATGTTCATGAGGGCCCTTGTGGGGGCCATTATGTTGGATGCTGCATAGCCATTAAGATCCTGCTTGCTAGATATTACTGGCCCAAAATATTTAGGGATGCACAATGGTTCACCCGCTCCTATGAACGATGCCAAAGAGATGATGGGATTATTGGACAAATGGAGGGACCTCAACAATCGATCCAACCACTGGAGCCCTTTGACATTTGGGGCATCAACTTCATGGGGCCCATCACACCCCTATCCAAATGAAAGGCATACATCATCGTAGCTATGGACTACTGCACAAAGTGGGTAGAGGTGGCTACTGTCATCGACTATTCTTCAAACACCGCCGCATGATTTTCTAACAATAAATCGTCAACAGGTTTGGAGTGTCACGTGCACTCATCTCGGACAATGGGACTCATTTCAAAGGTATCACTTTTCGAAAACTCATGCAACACTTGGGGGTCACCCATAAATTTACAACACCCTATCATCCCGCAAGCCAACGGATAGGCCGAAGTCACCAATAGGAAGATCACCAAGATCCTCACCTAAACCATTAGCAAATATAGGAGGGATTGGAGTACCAAACTTAACGATGCCCTCTGGGCCTACTGCTCCACTTGAAAACTTCCTGTAGGGTACTCTCCCTATGAGTTAGTGTACAGAAAGTTACCGAAACTTCCAATCTAAGTAGAACTCCAGACACTATCCATAGCCAGTGACTTAGGTCTTGTCCTACCACTAGCACAACATGAACGACTTATCAACCTAAGTGTGCTAGATGATAATCCATTAGTGGCCTTTTCTTCAAATGAGATCCACAAGGCCTACAACAAAAAATGTCATGATCTTAGGATATGGAAGGTTACATTTAGACATGGAGACAAGTTGTTGTATTGGAATCTCACACATGTATCACAACCAACCATGTTTCAAACACTATGGGAGGGACCTTACATTGTCTTCAAAACCTTCCCATCTAGGGTCTTGCTTATCCACAAACCTGAGGACCCCACACGGACGTAGTTGATCAATCGGCAACAACTGAAACCTTTCCGTGAGCTCCACCTAACCAGTGTTGCCACCTCTTCATCACCAGGACAACCTCGTTCCATCTTTCACGTCTCCTCCTTTTCGCCCAGTCATGGAGGAGATTGTCTTCCATGCCAACCCATCCCAATACTCCTCTTACTATTTTTGGAATATTTTGTTTTCCACTTTTTTGTTTTTCAACATTGTTCATACGTTTGCTAATTCTTGCTAATTTTTCCTTGCTTTAATTATTTTTCCATTTCTTTGTTGTTGTTTATTTATAAGTATGTGTGTGTTTCATTTTTCAAGTGATCACTAATAAGCCATCTTATTGTCATCAATTTTGGCAAGGATGGTTTTTGTTGCAATGGGTCACTGAAAATAGCCACTTATTTTACCTTACTCCTACCCTTGAATGGTAGTTCTTGGACTTTGTGTCTACTTTCACCTCAAAATATCGACAGTGAGTCCACGTCATCCACCCATTCATCCACTCCATGGTTTTCCAACTCTTGGAAACGTGCAACCCCATTTCACTTAGAAAAATTATAATTAATGTATGACTTGTGTAGTTCCTAGACTTAGGGATGACCCAATGGTTTGAATCAAGTGTGACTTTAAGGGAAATGCAACATCCATCATCCTCTCCTAACCCTTGGGTGGTAGGAGTGCCCTTATGGGTTTCTTTCCACTCCACATCCTTCTCTACAAGGAAGCCCCTTGGCAGTTTGACCTTGCATGGTGTGGTCCTCATCAAAAATAGAAAAAAAAACATGAGGATTCAAAGCACACCCCTTAGTCGAATGCATGCACACAAGCATGGGTATTTGCATGGTGTGGTTCCCATAAAATAAAAGCATACATAAGAATAAAATCTTCACCATGTGGGAATTCAAAGAACACCCCTTAGACTGCCTCTCACAGGCCACAAGCACTAGTTATGGGACTTCCTTCATCCCCTCTAACTTGGTCCTGTTTCCCTTCCCTCCTCTCATGTTTGTTGGAGTGGTGGTTCTCTACGGGTGCATTCCTATCCACATGGGAGGTGGATGAGTCTTTGCATGTGCTATGATGTCACTAGATGTGGCTAGTTTGGGTCTGAACTCAGGCAGGGTCCTATCGGGTCGCTTAATTACAACTTCACACGGGGTTTCATGTGACGATAATTGGAATTCAAATCTCACTCATCTACCTCTTCACCCATTTCTCTCCATGCCTCACATCACTACCTGTATTATGTTTTGATCGTTGTCATGATTCCTTTGAACTTCTCATGCTGCAGTAGGTTCTCATGGATGGGTATATTAACCTGCAATCACCATTCCTTAGCCTTGGGGCCCATGGACCCTGGTGTTGGGGATATGCAAGGGCTACGAAGGCAACCACCTACTATGGGGAGGACCTACTTGCATATTCTCGATGCTGTTTATTAGTTCCCATCCTATTGGTTTAATTGGTGGCTTGTTTTCATATTATCCATCACTCGATTTCTTTCCCGCAGAGTCCTTTCTCACCATGTTCTTCTCCTTATGACTCTTTTTCTAGCTCAATTTTCCTTCCTTTTTTCCTCAGTTGTGTTCCGGGCCTCTCATGCTCTTCAACCACCCCAATTTGCTATTTTAAATTCATATTTTTGGGTATTTTTTGGGCTGGTCAATGGGTGTGACCCCCTGTGTATATGCGGCCCCGTCGACGCAGCATCCAACCCCTATATATATGGCCATTGCACTTTCAAATTTCATCATTTTGCAAACAAATTGGAGGGAGATTTTGCCATTTTTTCTACCCAACTTCTTCCCAAGCACGTACATTCCATCGCACGTCTACATCAATCGATCCTTCCCCTTTTAGGCAACCAAAGGTATGCTCTCAGTCATGGGGGGTGAAGCCTATGTGTAATTAATTAATTAAGACTTTGCACCTATAAGGGAAGAAATGAAAACAACCATTTAAACTTCAACTCATCCCTTGTTGTTTTTGGCTCTAGCCCATGAATTAACACTCTGGTGGACTTAATGGAATGCTCATGCCAACAACATAACTTAGTCAAATTGAGAAGGTGTATAAGGACCATTCTGAACTACTTATGCACAGTCTAACGAGTGGTTATGTTTGATTGCAGATGGCACCCAAACGAAGGCATCCAAGAGGTGAAGGACCATCACAACTGAGGGAGAAGCATCCATGAATGGGAAGGGGACGATGCATGTAGTAACCAGAGCATGCGGAGGGCTCTCATGCAACTGGCCCCCTCCACGAAGGACCTAATGTGGAATCTGTCCATTAGATTCTTGAAGAGGAGATTCCTAGCAAGTAATCGCAAGGGGATGAAACTCCAGGGATAGCACCATGGCTTGAGGTCACCCTGACCCAAGCATACCAGGATGCTATCAAGCCGTGAGAAGTGCAATGGATGGTCCTACAAGAGCTAAACTTTGAACTATTTCTTGAGAACACACTACAAGATGTGAGGCTTCAACTATAAAACTCTCTAATGTGGCCAATCATCACAACCAGTGGTGAATGGTACCTAGGAGAGACCTATCTCTTCTAGACGAATCAGTAACTAGGGTCCAAAGTAAGGATCAAAGACATCTATGTCTCTTACTCTTCAGAGGTAATAGCGCAAGCTTTAGGTTTTCCAGAGATAGGAGCAGATGTGGCAGAGATTCCAAAACAAGCAGACCCTGAGGTAAAAGAGGAGTGGATTAGGCAGTGCTATGGGGTAGACCACAAGGAGTTTGGCTCTCTAACCATCGTAGAGAGGGTATATTCAAAGATCACGTCTTACAACCTAAATCTGATGATAAGACCCAGCAAAATCATGGCCTTCTCCACTCGTGCATGTGCTGCTCTAAGTGGGAATTTTCCAATGAGTCTTCCACAGTTATTATTCTTGGAGATTGAAAAGAGGTTCGTCGAAAGCAAACATGGAAGACAAGATCTCCCCTTCTCCTACCTGATCAGGAAGTTATGCAAATAGGCAGGGATAGCACGGTATGCCAATGATACAATCTGACATGCCCTAATTACCTCATGACATGAAATGATAAAGGATAGGACTCCTACCATTACACAGATGGAGGAAGAGCAGCAACCACCTCCACCACCTACACAAACAACAAGGTCAAGTTTGCAAACTATTGCAGAACACATTCGCGAAATCCGATAATCACTCTTGAGCCAGCAAGAGCAATTTGGTAGGTCTGGTGGAGGGGAAGACCCTTCAATCTATCACCCTACAATGAGCCACCTAGAGCAAGTGGCTCGATCAATCAGTTTGCTAGAAAGAGTAGGGCCGATGTTCTCCATCGCCCGAATGCAAGTGCCAACAAAAATAGATCCTAGCATCTGAGAGGTAATAATGTCAACCCAGCAGCTATTCCATGAAATTTTAGGGAATGCCACTACCTTCTTGGTACGCTTGGAAGATGGCACGGGGGCGACAATCCTGGTGATGTAGCACTAAGGATAGGAGACTCCAGCTGAAGTGGTTGCTGATATGATTGCTATGGCACTCAACTCACCAACAGTGCCTATACCAATGTACATAGGCTTCAAGATGTATAGGAATCTACTGAAACTTCACGTAATAGGATGGATATAGAACAACACGAAGAGCTATTTGATCGACTGGTGGAAACCGGGCAATTGCTTCTAGATGTCTTTGACCTTCTGGATAACATCACTGCAACCCAGTCAGAGCTACTTTCAGCAAGAGAGAAGAACCTTGTCTTGGAAGGGCAACTTGAAGCTACTCAAGCCACTTATCAATTCTTGGCAATAGAAGTTTTCCAATTAAGACCCCAACTTGCCAATCCAGCTCTCCTCAAAAATGAGGTCACTAGAGATGAAGCTTTTCAGTAGCTTCAAGTTAAACTTCTGATAGTTGAGGATGGGTGAGAGTTAGTGATCTTTGACAAGGCCTTGGCAGATACTCAAACATATCATTTAGATAAGGACTTGACAAAGGTTCTCCAGGAGAATGTCAGGTTGACCGGGGAGGTCCATCACCTACGTAATGTTGGTACTAAAAATGAGCACATGAAAAACTTTATTCACCAACAGCATGAAGAGCTAGCCAGGGTGAGTGCTGATGTGAGAAGGTTGGCCACTAAGAATTGAAATCTATCCATGGATGAGATTCAAGCCTTGCAATAGAAATCTACCATCAAAGTCGTTGCTTGGAAGAATGAGGCCCTGAAATTTGAGAAAGTCAAGAATCATTACAAGGACCAAGTGGGACTACAAAAGGAAGTAAATGAGAAGAAGATTCAAGTTGCAAAGGCCAAGCTGAACCAAGCACTCCAGCAGCTCCAATAAGGAGGTAAGATATGACAACCTATCTTTGATGGGTTAAAGGCCTAAAATCAAGCTAAAATCTACCTCAAGGAGCTACAAATTAAAGAAATGATAGATTATATGGAGCTCGCCAACCTTCACTATGCAAACCTGGCCATGCTCATAGCTGGGAGATCGTGGTCTAAATTGGAGAAGAAAGTGGCCATCTCATATTCTTTATACAAGGGTGAGTTCCAAGCGCATAAAGCGACAAAGAAAAAATTGAAAACAGAAAATGTGGAACTCGAGATTCTTTGCACGAATTTCGAAGGACAGCGTGCATTTGCAGAGAACTTGGCCCATCGGATGAATGACTAACAGTAGTTGCAGACATCAATCTGAGCATTCGACATCGAACGAAAATAGTTCGTAGCCTGGTTCATCAACTTGAAAGAACTCTTCCTAGTGCTGCTATGCCCTTGGGAGGTTCCAATCCTAGCACACATCGATGAAGCTGCCTGGACAGTGAACGATCCTAGAAGCAAAGGGGAAAAAATGAGGGCCCTCTTGGAGGCTTTTCGGCTACCTCTAGAAGTTGCAGCTGCTGCGGGACAACCATCATTCATGCTACTACCGTCTCATGGGCCATAGGTTGGTGAAGGTTCGTCAAAACCACTGCCCCCAGGGACGGTGTGATCTTCTCTAACAATTTTGACATCCTTCTACACGACAGAGACTCTAGGAATGGTAGGGTGTTCAATTTTGTCTCTGAACACCACCATTTTTGTAATTTTTCCTCCTCTGTACACTCAAGCACTTGGTAAATTATTGTTGAGTCATGTGTGTGTTATGTTGGATTGGCGAGCTCATTCCCTTCCATATCAGCTAGTTTAAATGCTCCATTGTCGAATGCTTTGGTGACCAAATAAGGCCCTTCCCAGTTGGCTGATAATTTGTCCGGATGTTCTCGAATTTCCTTAAGTACAAAGTCACCTTCTTTGATGGGGTGCTTATGGATGTTGTGCCGATGTCGTTGCCGTTATTATTTTTGGTACCATTCGATCTGATCGAGCGCACGTATGCGTTCTTCCTCCACCAAGTCCAGGTCAATGATGCACAGCTCATTGTTCTTCCCGTCGTCGAGGAGTCCGGAAAGCATGATCCTTAAAGATGGTACTTGTAATTCCAAAGGTAAAACAGCTTCTGAACCGTAAACAAGACTATATGGTGTTTTACCTGTTGAGGTTCGATACGTAGTACGGTATGCCCATAATGCGTATACCAATTGTTCGTGCCATCTTCGCTTGCTTTGGGTGAGCATATTTTTGAGTATTGTAATAATCGTTTTGTTTGTCGCCTCTGCTTGCCCATTGCTTTGAGGATAGTAAGGGGATGAAAACGAGTGTTTGATCCCTAGACTTTCACAAAAGGTTTTGGTCTTGGCACTGCCAACTTGTGGCCCGTTGTCAGTGATGATTGTCATGGGAATGCCAAAGCGGGTTACAATTTTTTCGAGAATGAAATTGCATACATGTTTAGATGTAGTTTTCCGAAGGGGAGCAGCTTCTACCCACTTCGTGAAATACTTGGTTGCGGTTATGATGAAATTATGCCCTGCAGAAGATGAGGGTGTTATCGGGCCGATAAGGTCCGATCCCCACTTTTGAAAGGGCCACGTAATTTGCGCTGTATGCAACTAATTTGGTGGGACGTGGATTAGATTGCTATGTTTTTGACAAGTACTACATGTTTTAACTTTGGAGAGACAGTCATATTCCATGTGTGGCCAATAGTAGCCTAAGTGTCTTATCTTTGTTGCCATGGCTTTTGGCGCTATGTGTCCTCCGCACAGTCCGTCGTGTACTTGTTCGACAATGTTTTGGGCATCGATACTATTGGCGCATGTTAACAATATGCCTTCATAGGATCTACGACATAATATGTCCCCTACTAGAGCATACTGCTTAGAACGTTTTCGTACTACATTCTTTTGTGCATTTGTTAGATGTCGTGGTGTTTCGTTGCGTAGAAGGTATTCTTTTATGTCATCATACCATTCTATCGTGCGTGTTGTACTAACAGATGCGATCGACAACGTGTTAAGAGTATTGGTTATTGGTTCGGCACAACCGGTTACGGAGCTTGGCAATGCATGGAACATGTTTGGCGATATGTTTAATGCTAATGTGGCTAACACGTCTGCGATGGTGTTATTGTTTCTAGAAACGTGTTGCACATTGATGTTTTCAAATCGCCTTATTTAGTGTTTTGCCAAGTCACAGTATGGTTGTAAGTGTTGGGCTTTGCATGTATAGACGTCTGTGATTTGGTTTAAGACCAGTTGTGAGTCTCCTCTGACTACGAGCCATGTGATATCTGAAGCCAGCGCTGCCGTGAGACCTCTAAGGAGTCCTTTGTACTCTGCTATGTTATTGGTATAATGAAAGTTGAAATGATAAGCAAAGGGTCAGATTTCCCCGGAGGGATATGTGATGACAACGACGGTGCTTCCCCCTCGAGAGGTGGATGCTCCGTCAAAGTTTAAAATAGCATCGTAGTCATTGGGTACTATGTCTATTGCGCTTATATTCTCATCCGGGAACTCTGGCTCTATTATCGTTTGATTGTGCGTTGGTGACGTGGCCATTTGACTCGCTATGGCTTGACCTTTAACTGATGACTGCGCTATGTAGTGCAGGTCAAATTCAGCTATCATGGCCTTCCAATGGGCTATTCGACTCATTTCATAAATATTTTCTATGATGGCCCTGAGCACATTATCCTTGCAAATTATATTAACTTGGTTACGGAAGAGGTAATGTCGCCATTTTCTCAAAGAAAAGACCAAAGCTAAATAGGACCTCTCCACGTCGTTATACTTTTTCTCGTGGGCAACTAATGCATGGCTTAAATAGTATATAGGAACTTCGGTTCCATCATCTTGCTTCTGGCAAAGCATAGACACGATTGACGAATCTGAAGTAGTGAGGTAGATGTAACACGGTTTATTGTTTTGAGGTGGATAAACCGTGGGTAATCAGGCAATTGTCGTTTTAATATTATCGAATGCTTCTTGGCACTGTGAAGTCCATTCAAAATGGACGTTCTTGCGCAACAGGTGATTCATAGGTTTTAGTTTGTCCATTAATTTGTCTATGAAGCGCCTGATAAATTGTAATCTACCTTATAAACCTCGAAGTTCGGTAAGGTTTCCTGGTGGTCTTAGGTTTGTTATGGCCTTGACCTTATCAGGGTCTACTCGTATCCCTGCCTTTGAGGTTATAAATCCGAGCATTTTTCCTGTCTTGACACTGAAGATACATTTTTTTGGGTTGAATCTCAATTCATACTTTAAACAACGTTTTAATACCAGGTCAAGGTCTTGTATATGTTTTTCTGATGTTTTGGACTTAACCACAATTTCGTCTACATAATCCTTGAGCGAGTGTAACATGTAATCATTCAAGATGAATGTCGTTGCTCTTTGATATGTGGCCCCAGCGTTTTTGAGATCAAAGGGCATCATTGTGTAACAAAAGTTTCGCCATGGTTTTATAAAGGTTGTCCGAAGCTGATGCTCTGGGTTGATGCATATTTGATTGTACCCCGAGAAGCCATCCATAAAATATAATAGTGCGTGCCCAGCTGTCGAGTTAACAAGTTGATCAATGCTAGGTAGGGGAAAATCATATTTTATGATTGCGACGTTGAGATCTCGGAAGTCAATACACAAACGAATGCTTCTGTTCTTCTTTGGGACAATGACCATGTTGAATACCCATTCAGCGTAATCAACAGCTCGAATGAAACCAACCTGATAAAGCTTGGTGATCTCATTATGAACTGCCAATGCCACTTCGGGTTTAACCTTGCATGCCTTTTGTTTTACTGGTCTCAATGTTGGGTCAAGGATAATGTTGTGCTGGACAATTCGGGGATCTAGTCCGGGCATGTCCGTATAAGACCAAGCGAATGTTTTCATATTTTCCCTAAGCACGTCTTCAATGTTTTTGGCTAGGTGCAGTTTTAGTAATGCACTTAATTTCAGTATTTTAATTTCCCCATCGGGCATCGTGATGGGAGTTTCGATCAACGGGTCTTCGGTGATGTTTTCAGCTTCTATGTCAAGGGATTTTTTCATGCATTTGTAGTTTTCTATTATTTGCTGTGTTGAGGCTATGACTGCACCATCCATTGATGAACTTAGGTGGATGAGGTTTATGTTGATGTCCCTTGCAATTTTGCCTTATGGTCCATCGATAATTAATGGTTCGGTTAAGTGCTGGCAATCCATCAGGCTAGCTCCTGCCAATAAACAGAGAGCTGAATAAGCTAATGGGTATCGTTCTATGTTCTTTGGTAATTTTAGATTATGTGTACATGCATGATGGTGAATTATCGTCACACCGGGACACATGGCAGTTTAACATCTTACCGGGCCATGAGTGGTAGTTTAACGCCTTACCGGGCCAAATGTAATCCGCATGTGGCAGTTTAAGGCCGTACCGGGCCGTAATGGCAGTTTAAGGCCATACCGGGCCATAATGGCAGTTTAAGGCCATACCAGGCTGTAATGGCAGTTTAAGGCCATACCGGGCCATCATGTGGTAGTTTACGCTGGAATGTTTGGCGTAAACGTGGTGAATGGGGTCCACAGAGGAACTGGGATGTAGCAATTTCTATTTTTTATTATTTTTAAGTGAATGTTTGGGTGAAAAATGAGCAAAAAGTAAAAAAGTAGCAAACTGGAAGATGCCGGCGTAAACGGCAGCATCAGCGTCGGTCGGAGCGCTATAAAAAGGGGGAGGAGCTTCATTTGTTACATTGCATTCTGAGCATACGCGACTGAGCGAGTGTAAGCATAAACTATGGAACCTAGCGTAAGCGTAAATCCAAACCCCAGTGTAGACACCAACGATCAAACCCCAGCGTAGACGTCGAGCGAACCCCAGCGTTGACGCCGAGCGTAGAAGGTCTAGCGTAGGCGTATAGAGTTTCAACCCCCAGCGTAAGCTATCAGTCCTAGCATAGACACCGAGATGGGCAAAGGCAAGGAGGTGGAAGGGCAGGGGAGGAAGAGTCCTGACTTAACCTTCGCTGAGGAGAGCGAAGCCATGCTGTAGTGCCTACCTCGGCCAAGGATTCCATCATGGCCTAGATCATCACAAAGGTAGGCTCTAATCCCGTCCCTATTCGTTATTTTTGCTTGCGCGTGCTTTGTAGCGTAGACAGTCTCGTAGAGGGTTTCGGCATATACGCCGAGCGTAAAGTTTAGCATAGAGATGTCAGTGTATACACCGAGCATAAAGTTTAGCGTAAAGTCAGGTTAGCGTAGACTGCCATAGCATAATCCATTTTTAGTGCACAGCGTAATCTACTTTGCGAAGCGTAGATGATTGTATCAGCGTATATGTACCGCCTGAAATCATCTGTCTCCGACTGGAAGGAAACAGAGACCGTGGGATCGCAGGGCGTGCATAGAAGACCCTACCTTCGCCTGAGGGTGAGCTAGAATGCACGAAGGTAGAGTACCTTGGGTGGTCCGCACGCAGATCAGACAAGGATTTCCCCGAACGTATACCGAAGTGCTATATGCTGGGTTATACGCAAACGGCGTAATGGGCGTAAACGAGAGCGTAAACAGCGTAACAGATGCGAACAGAGCGTAAATGTAAATGAGCGTGAACAGAACACATGTAAGAAATTAATGTAAACTGTAAAAAATGGTGTTACAGAATGAAAGTACAATGCACCGGTCTAAACGTAGTTGTGACGGAACACAAGGCGGACGAAAAGCCCCGGTGGATGCAGGGATGACACGGCTGGTTCGCACTGTAGGCGCAGCATAGAGACTGTGTGCCCAACGTACAGGACTCTCCAGCGTAAAGCGTTTTTGGCTCTGGTGCGCAGCGTAATTGTTCTCTGGTCTACTCTGGAGTTTTTGCCAACTGACCTCGATGAAGTGGAAAATCGGGGCTTTTATACCAGTTGTTACGCTAGACTTGGGTTAGGAGACACGTGGCGTGTTGACCGGGTGCATACAATTTACAAATATATAATATATTACATCTGCTGGGTGTATACGCTGCATCAGGCTGGCGTATAAGCTGGACGTGCTAGGCGTGTGTGAACTTGGGTGATGCTACGGACGCTGGGCATATACGTTGGGCGTATACACTGATGGTAGCCGGATTGCTTCAATTCTTGCTCTTCAGTGCTGTCTTCATGTTGTCTTTGGAGATTTTGTCGTCAGGCGTATGCATCTGTTGTACCTGTCGAGCGTACATGTGAGGCGTGTATGCTGGGCATGTACGCTGGAGAATGCCAGGCGTATACGCTGGGCGTACACGCTGCGGGTGTGAACCTAGGTGTATATGCTGGGCGTATATGCTGGCACAGTATACTTAGTGACAACTAAGTATTTTGATCCCCCAAAGTTTCCATGTGTGACATCAAATGTAGCTGAGGTCGTCTGTGGGTCGTAGGGACCTGCTTCTTGTTTGGACAAGTACCAAGCTCGAAATTTTTGTGGTGTTTCATTGGCCCCTCTTTGTTGACGCTTGGAGGAATCGACCCGAGAAGCATCGAAAAAGAAGTGCAAAACACCACAAGCAACTTGATATAGACTTTGTCCTTTGCCACTTGACTAGACGTCATCGCACCATGTTCAGTAGTACATGGGATCGAAAAAGTGAAATTTGTAGCTGGTAGGAGGAAAGGGATTGTGGGGATTGGTGACTTTCTAAGGAATTATGTTGGGGAAATGGGATGCTCAGGTGTGCGGCATGCTGGTCCTCATCAATAGCCATTGTTTAGTAGACTCGGAATTCAGACATGCAATGTACGTCCTTTGGCAGAACAAGGCTCTTGGTTAGTATTCAAGAGAACTTGTTGGCAAGACCAAAGCCACGGGAGGATGTGTTACATTCTTTGGAGGAACAGGGCCTGTGTTTAATGTTTAGGGGGGGCCTGTTGGCGGATAGTTAAAGCCATGCAACTGGATAATTCTTGACCATTTTGGACATGAGTACTTGGTTTTGAGACAACTACCTTCTTGCCTGGGGGCTTATATGGGAAGTGCCAAGGGTCTCGCCCTTTTTTTAATGGTTTACTCATGCTCAGGTGTCAGGCCGTGTGTTGCAACTGCTGTAACGTGTTGCAGTGTGCAACAGTATGCTCAAAGTTTTGAATGTATTCGGTGTATCGGAGGTTGGTAAACAGATAGCGAATATACCGAGAATGGGAATGTACTAGTGAACGATTTGATTTAGTCCCGCCATGTGTGCTGTGAACATTGTCCCATCTTGCTGCTTTCGATGAGATGCATTCTTGTGCGAAAACCTCGGGGTGTCATCCTACAAACACAACTCTAAGGAGACAAGAAAACCATGGGTGAATAAGCGAGCTCATATTTGAACGGCTGCAGATGGAACAAAAATACTGGAGGAGATTCTAAGCACTGTGTATGAATGGCGGCAACGTTGATGAGATTGTGTGCCAATGAGCGATGCAGCGATTCTGATGAATGAGTGTGGCTGTGAAGTAAAGAGCCGAAGATGAACGTGCCAGTTTATAGTCTTAGCGGACTATCATGGGTTATTTTTACGTTGTAACCCTTTGGACATTGCATGTTTATCATCATGGCAGACGTTACGTTGCCAGTTTCTAGTTTTAGCGGACCATGCAGAGGCAAGCTAATTTATAGTCTTAGCAGACTCTGATAGTTGTGATGGTGGCAGTTTACTGTCATGCTAGACGGATGCTAGTTTATCGTCATTGCGGACACTGTGGGGTATTAGTTTATTGTCATGATGCCAGGAAAATTGTCGTGTCAGTTTTAAGTCATAACCCAGGACTGTTTTGTGGTATCAGTTTACTATCATGATTCTAGGATGAGCTGTGGTATCAGTTTATAGTCATGATTCCAGGACTTGCATGTACCTAAGCTTGTACTCAAACGTAAAATGGTTTTAGGTACAAGTGATTGGTTGGATTCGCAAGCTCATTTCCTTCCACGTCAGCTAGCTTGAATGCTCCATTGTCAAATGCTTTAGTGACCAAGTAAGGCCCTTCCCAGTTGGCTGAGAATTTGTCCGGGTGTTCCCGAACAGCCTTAAGCACAAGGTCGCCTTCTTTGATAGGGCGCTTGTTGATGTTATGCCGATGTTGTTGCCATTGTTGTTTTTGGTGCCATTCGATTTGGTCAAGTGCACGTATGCGTTCCTCTTCCACCGAGTCCAGGTCAATGATGCGTAGATCATTGTTCTGCCCATCGTCGAGGAGTCCGGAGAGTGTGATCCTTAAAGATGGTACCTGTAATTCCAAAGGTAAAACAACTTATGAACCGTAAATAAGACTAAATGGTGTTTTACCTGTTGAAGTTCGATGTGTAGTACGGTATGCCCACAATGCGTACACCAATTGTTTGTGCCACTTCCTCTTGCTTTGGGTAAGAATTTTCTTAAGTATTTTAATAATCGTCTTGTTTGTTGCTTCCACTTGTCCATGCCCTGAGGATAGTAAGGGGATGAAAATGAGTGTTTGATCCCTAGGCTTTCACAAAAGGTTTTAGTCTCGGCATTGCTAAATTATGGCCCGTTATCAATGATGATTGTCATGGGAATGCCGAAGCGGGTTACAATGTTTTCGAGGATGAAATTGCACACATGTTTAGATGTGATTTTGTGAAGGGGAGTAGCTTCTACCCACTTCGTAAAATATTCGGTTGTGGTTATGATGAAACTATGCCCTGCCGAAGATGAGGGTGTTATCGGGCCGATAAGGTCCAATCCCCACTTTTGAAAGGGCCATGTAATTTGTGCTGTATCCAATTCATTTGGTGTGACATGTATCAGATTGCTATGTTTTTGACAATTATTGCATGTTTTGACCTTGGAGAGACAGTCATATTCCATGTGTGACCGATAGTAGCCTAAGTGTCTGATTTTCATTGCCATGGCTTTTGGCGCTATGTATCCTCCGCATAGTCCCTCATGCACCTATCCAACAATAGTTTGGGCATCGGTACTACTAACACATGTTAGCAATATGCCTTCGTAGGATCGACGATACATTGCATCCCCTACCAGGGTATATTGCTTAGAACGTTTTCGCACAGCGTCCTTTTGCGCATTTGTTAGATGTCGTGATGTTTCGCCGTGTAGAAGGTATTCTTTTATGTCGTCATACCATTCTACCGCGTGTGTTGTACTAACAGATGCAATTGGCAACGTGTCAGGAGTATCGGTTATCGATTTGGCACAATTGATTACGGAGCTTGGTAATGCGTGGAACATGTCTGGTGATATGTTTAATGCTAATGTGGCTAACGCGTCTGCGATGGTGTTATCATTTCTAGAAACGTGTTGCACATCGATGTTTTTGAATTGCCTCATTAGGTGTTTTGCCAAGTTGTAGTATGGTTGTAAGTGTTGGGCCTTACATGTATAAACGTCTGTGACTTGGTTTAGGACTAGTTGCGAGTCTCCTCTGACTACAAGTCGTGTAATGTTTGAAGCCAGTGCTGCCGCGAGGCCTCTAAGGAGACCTTCATACTCCGCTATGTTGTTCGTACAATGAAAGTCGAAGCGATAGGCAAAGGGTCGGATCTCCCCGTAGGGATAGGTGATGACAACGGTTGTGCTTCCTCCTCGAGAGGTGGAAGCTCCGTCAAAATTTAGGATGGCATCGTAGTCATTGGGCACTGTGTCTATGGCGCTTATATTCTCATCCGGGAATTCTGGCTCTATAGTCACTTGATCACGTGTTGGTGATGTAGCCATTTGGTTTGCTATGGCTTGACCCTTGACTGATGATTGCACTATGTAGTATAGGTCAAACTCGGCTATCATAGCTTTCCACCGGGCTATTCAACTTGTTTCGTAAATGTTCCCTGTTATGGCTCTTAGTACATTGTCCTTGCAAATTATGTACACCTGGTTACGGAAGAGGTAATGTCGCCATTTTCTTAAAGAAAAGACCAAAGCTAAACATGACTTCTCTACGTTGTTGTACCTTTTCTCGTGGGCAACTAATGCATGGCTCAAGTAATATACAGGGACTTCGGTTCTGTCATCTTTTTTCTGGCAAAGCATAGACGCAATTGACGATTCCGAAGTGGCAAGGTAGATGTAAAACGATTTATCATTTTTGGGTGGGTAAACCATAGGCAGTCGGGCAAGTGCTATTTTGATGTTCTCGAATGCTTCTTGGCACTACGGAGTCCATTCAAAATGGACGTTTTTGCGCAACAGGTGGTTCATAGGTTTTAGTTTGTCCATTAGTTTTTCTATGAAGCACCTAATAAACTGCAATCTATCTTGTAGACCTCGAAGTTCGGTAAGGTTACCTTGTGGTTTCAGGTTTGTTATGGCTTTAACCTTATCAGGGTCTACTCGTATTCCTGCTTCTGAGGCTATAAAATTGAGCATTTTGCCTTTTTTGACGCCGAAGACACATTTTTTCGGATTAAGTCTTAGTTCATACTTTAAACAACGCTTTAAGACTAAGTCGAGGTCTTGTACATGTTTTTCTGACGTTTTTGATTTAACCACAATGTCATCCACATAATCATTGAGCAATCATACCATGTAATCACTAAAGATAAATGTCATTGCTCTTTGATACGTGGCTCCAGTGTTCTTGAGACCAAAGGGCATCATTGTATAGCAAAAGGTTCCCCATGGTGTCATAAAGGTTGTCCTAAGTTGATGTTCTAGGTTGATACGTATTTGATTGTATCCCGAGAAGCCATCCATAAAAGACAATAAGGCATGCCTAGCAGTTGAGTCAACAAGTTGATCGATGCTGGGTAGAGGAAAATCATCTTTTATGGTTGCAACATTTAGATCCCGAAAGTCAATGCATAAGCGAATGCTTACGTTTTTCTTTGGGACAATGACCATGTTGGACACCCACTCGGCATAATCAACAGTCCGAATGAAACCAGCTTGATAAAGCTTGGTGATCTCATTGCGAATTGCCAATGCCACCTCAGGTCTAACCTTTCGTGCCTTTTGTTTTACCGGTCTTAATTTCGGGTCAAGAATAATGTTATGTTGGACAATTCTAGGGTCTAACCTGGGCATGTCCGTATAGGACCAAGCGAAGGCTTTCATATTTTCCCTAAGCACATTCTCGATGTCTTTGGCCAAGTGTGGTTGTAATAGCGTGCTTAATTTTAATACTTTGATTTCCCCATCAGGCATGGTAATGGGGGTTTCGGCCAATGGGTCTTCGGTGATATTCTCAGCTTCTATGTCCAGGAATTTTTTAATGCCTTCGTAAACACCTGTTGTTTGCTGTGTTGAGGCTATGACTATGTCGTCCGTTGCTGAACTCAAGTTAATGAGATTTATGTTAATGTCTCTTATAATTTTTCCGTATGGTCCATCAATGATTAACGGTGTGGTTAAATGCTGGTAGTCCATTGAGCTTGCTCCTGCCAATAAAAAGAGAGCTGAATAAGAGAAAGGGGGAACGTTCTATGCCTTTTGGTAATTTTAAACTATGTGTACATGCATAATGGTGGATTATCGTCACACCGGGACGTACGACAGTTTAAGGCCTTACCGGGCCTTAATGGCAGTTTAAGGCCGTACCGGGCCTTAATTGGGTTTACACTAGAATGTTCAGCATAAATGTATGAAATGGGGTCCACAAGGGAACCAGGACGTAATAATCTCTATTTTTTAATTATTATTATTATTATTATTATTCATATTTTTTTGGGAAAATTTTAGCTAAAACTAAGTAAAAAGGCACAAAACGGTAAAAAGGAGCAACGGCGGCGTAAACGGCGACGTCAACGTCAGCGGAGCACTATATAAAGGGGGGGGTCTCATTTATTTCTTACTTTGAATCATGAGCATAAGCGAAAGAGCGTAAACTGTTAAAGCGTAAGCGTAAACTACTGCGTCTCGGCGTAAGCGTAAACTTGCTTGTAAGCGTAGACGCCGAAGAGTAACCCTAGCGTAGACGCCCAACACTAAACCCCAACGTAGATGCAGAGTGTAGAATTTTGGGCGCCAGCGTAGACAGTTCCTTTCTTCAGCGTAAACTTATGCAATCAGCGTAAAGGAGGCCGAGATGGGCAAGGGAAAAGAAGTGGAAGGCCAGGGGAGGAAGGGTCCCCACTTGACCTTTGCGGAGGAGACTGAAGCCATGCTACAGGGCCTGCCTAGGCCAAGGATCCCGTCATGGCCTATGACATCCCACAGGTAGGCTCTAATCCCTTCCTCTGTGATTATTTCTGTGTTTCTTCTTTTTTTGAGCGTAGATAGTCTCGGCGTATACGCCGAGCGTAGAGGGTTTTTTGGCATATGCGGTTTTCGGCGTATATGCCGAGCGTAACTTCATAGCGTAAACTCAGGTTAGTGTAAAATGTCAAGGTGTAATCAGTTTTATTAGTGTAAGCATTTTTCCTGCACTATTATGTCAGCGTAAGTCATGGCATCATGAGTTCTTTGTGCGCTAAGTTTTGTCAGCGTGATTCATTTGTTCTATCAGCGCAAATTTTGTTTACTGTGACGGCGTATACGCTGAGGGATTGTTCAGCGTATACGCTGTGCGTGCGCAGTTGCCTTTACATCGTAAGCTTGTTTTTCATGTTCCTGGCGTAAACTTGTTCAGTGCCGGCGTAGACTATTTTACGCTGAAAGCGAACTTGGGCGTATACGCTGAGGATTTCTTCGGCGTATACGCTGAGCGTAAAACAGTTCATTGTCGGTGTATACGTTGAGTTAAGCAGCGTATTATGCTAAGCGTAAACAGTTTCACCGGTGTCTACGTTGGTTTATGGGGCGTATACGTTGAGTGTAAACAGTTAGTAAATATTTAGATTTTAAGTACTGATTCTTGATGTAAACTCTCGCTTTTCAGGCTGTTTTGAAGCATGGCTAATTTATCGTGGCGTCTTGATTGCTTGCAGGGACAGTAAGCACTTCCTTCTCGTTGTTGAGCTTGTCGGGGTCTTAACATGGGTTGGCCCCGTTGAGGATGGGGAGGATCTAACCGTGGATAATGACGGGGTTTGGTTTAGGGAAGGCGCATGTGAATTTCTGGCCTTCCTGTTAGACAATTTCGAGGTGGCCATCTGGTCGAACTTTAGCGAGGTGATTGCACGGAGCGTGCTTGAGGCAATGCTGCCGGGAGCTGCAGAGGGTGTCATGGTCTTCATAGAAGACATTGACGAGGGGCCACTTGTTAACGAGGATGGTTCCACTCGCGGGCCCAGGTCAACACGCCCATTAACGCGCATGTGGGCACTCTTGCCACGAGGGTTAGACTACCTCAACAATACTCTGTTCATAGTTGCCCGCGTGCACACATTGTTCCAGAATCCTCCCAGCATAGTGTACTGAGTGGACATGTGGGACTATTTAAGTTTATTATTTTCCTTTCGCCGTTTGGTGTTTGTTTCTTGTTTTGACATATATTTGCTTACAGGCCGAAGGTCAACCCGGACAGGACATACGTTGAGGATGAAGGACTAGCTCTTGCTCACACTCCCCTGGAGGCATTCATGACAAGCCCCACCCTTTGTGGAACTGTACTGGGTCAAACGAAGGGAGCGATCATCCATTTTTATAAGCAGTTCTCCAGAGCGTTCGCGATGTGCAAAGCTCGTGGGTGGCTTCATGAAGACTGGTCGGACAATGGGCCAGTCTTCCCTCGTGACTTTGGTAGCACATCTAAATCCGCCAATAATGGTAAGTGATAACATTTCCTAGATATGTTAGTGGGTTTGTCCAACTGTTTGGAGTTACGCTGATATGACCATTTTAAATTGCTTTTACAGTTGATGTACCTTCTGGCGGGGATCCGGTGACAACTGGACGAACCGAGACTACCTTGTCAATGAAGTTCGGGGGGTGACTAAGGCTCAAAAGTGGTTGCGTAGACACGCTCCACCGTCCATCATTCATTGCCTGGATAATGCCAGCTTCATGGAGCTCTTCATGACTCCGAGTCCTGACGTATCCATAGGGGAGATGATTGGAATCATGGATTCCTTTAACGATTCTGTCTCATACTACAACACCTGGATTAAGGGTGTCAAGGTAGTTCTTCATCTGTCACCCGAGTTCTTTTCGAACTTATTTGGCATACCGGTAGATGGCTTGAATGTAGTATTAGACAGAGCTCATAAAGAGTTCTAGACGATTCGTGAGTTAGAAGATTGGCTAGGCGTGGCCAAGGATGCCAAGGGATTCCTGATGTAGGGGAAAGCAAAAGTTGTGGAAGTGAACGAATTATATCCCCTGTTCAGGGCACGGGTATTCCCTAAAACCCTTTCCTAGGTGAAGAGTCTTGGGGTTGAGGCTATTCGTGTCATGCGAACTGTCTTGGAAATGGGCATGCGATATAACTGGGCCCAATTTTTGTTGTCGGGCATGCACAAGGAGATAGTGTGATTGTGTTCAAATGTCGAGGCGCAATCCCACTTCACCTTTGCGTTCTTCGCTAGTTACCTTCGTCGTTTTGCTGAGTTCCTGGTAGTTCGTGCAGACAACAAGTTTGCTCTGCGGGATCGGGGTCAACTATCCCGCCCATGGATCAATCACTTGTTTGAGATAGCTAAATCCCAAGATGCACCTGAAGGCATTGATGAATGCATTTCTATTACTACAGGGGGATCATCTAGCTCTTCAATCCACACATGTGATAGTTTGGGATTGGAGCCATACGACGTACCCTACACTGCTAGATGGGCAAAACGGGTCATCAAGGAGACCGTTGGCCAAGCCAAGTCAAAGCTAAAAAGGCCTGAACGTGTGACTGAGGAAGTCTCCGATGTGAACCAGCCACGTGTGAAGTGCATACACTTCAAGATGACTGGTAAGTGGACCTCGCCTGCTTATTGCTTCATCGTTTTCGTTTTGTTTATAACTTTTACTTCAATCGCTTATGTGTCATTGATGTTTTTGGCTTGATTTTAACAATAGTGAGGAAACAGGCTTTAGAGACTATCACTGAGGAGGAGGAGACCAACGCGGAGAAGAATAACGAGGAGGAAAACACGGAGAAGAGCCAGGGCAGAGGAACGAAGGAGTTAAAGGAAAATACCACTGAAACCGAACCGTTGGACGATCAGGACGCTGTCAACCAAATGTTCAGAAGCTTCTTTAAGGGAAATCTAGATTTGGACGACCCGCCAGAGGGTGACAAGGATCATGGTACATTTTCCTTTTTATTTCGTTTTGAATTGCTTGATTAATTGTCAATCCTATGGTATTTTATTTTCGTGTTTTTATCTTGTTCAGATGAAGGCAGTGAGACCAGGACAGTGCGGTTGGATGTACCCATGAAGACGGTTCCCCCTGAGAGGACTACGGAGGTTAGTTCATCCCGTACCCATGAGCCACTTACTTGGACAGAAATGCCAAGTAAGATGGATTTTGTGGCTGGAATCGCGAAGGAAGTTGTTGAACGGATCTAGGAGGCCCACCCTGATATAGGTATGAATCGTTCAGAGGTTTGGAGTTTCACATCTTGTTTATATTGTCTTAACATTTGTATTTTTCACGTGGGTAGGTGCTAAATTGAGATGGGATCCCTCTGAAAGCATTAGCATAGAAAGTTTAACCACACTTTCCCCATAAGTGGAACAGGTGCCAAGGCCTGTTTACGAGGGAGTTGCAGAAGGCCTTGTGCACAACGCTAAGTCGTTATGGACCTGTAGGCATTTCATTGAGCAGTTGTGGCTATAGATTCAGGAAAAAGAAAAGGAAGTCTCTGAATTGTCAGTGGAACATGACGATCTGAAGGCTCGGTATGAGTTTGTCGCTGCCAGGCTAAGCGGAGATCGCTCCTAGCGATCGTCCGAGGTTACGTACACCAGATATTGGAATCTACTGAATCGTCATGCATCGTTGACTCGGAGAATGGTAGAGTGCAAAGCCCAGATTGATCTCCTGAACCTTAGATGTCAAGATTGGAAAGCCTTCATTTCCAAGGTTCGTAAGTGGGGTCAGGATGAGAAAAATCACAAACATTACTACAAGAAGTCGTTAAAAGAGGTGTCTATTGAAAAGTGCCAACTAGAGATGTTTATGGAAGGTTTGGGTTTGCGTTCTACCTTCGACACTTTTGCTCAAAATACAACTGTGGAAATGGAGTCGCCTACAAGGGTGATCACAACTGCTTCTGGGGAAGTGTCGGTGGGCGAGTTCCCCCTGAAACATCCTACCTGGTCAGCTGTCAACAAACGAAAGACTTTGGCAGACGTCAACTTAGGCCTTGATGGGATAGATTGGGCCAGCATTTCAGAAGAGGAAATCCTTCGTCGACTAGAATTCGGCTTAGGGGGATCTCCTATGGTAAGCGTTTTGTCCTTATGAAGTTAATTTATTGAATAATGTTTAAAATTTTGACATTCACTTATTCTTATGTTGGTTGTTTCTTTTTGGTATTTTCAGGATGAAGGTGGTGATGATGCCCAAGAAGCTGGCCCCAGTGGAGCAGGGGCCCCTGATGCTGGTGGATTGAAAGGGGACAACCATCCTGTCCCGGATGTTTAGCATCTTAGTTTTAAGTTTTTGTTGTTTTTTGACTCAGATTTATATCGGAATTGTAACTTGAAAATTTTGAGATGGACGAAAATGGTAAACACTTGTAATTGTACGTTATTGCATGTAAGAACCATTTTTTTTGTCGATTTTGAGTTTAACTGTAAACACGACACGGAAATGTAAAATGTTTTGGTTCATTTTCTGTTTTACGTGCAATGTGGAAGAGTAATTATAAAAGATAAACGAAAACCAAGTACTAGTTTATGGCCATTTCAGGCCCCATGCATAGTTTATGGCCATTTCGGGCCCTAGTGTAATCAGGAAATATTTTGAAGGATGCGGATAGATTTCTCAGTCGACCGATCATTGCTGATCATGGCTAGTTTTATGTCATTGCAAACATGATAGTTTAACGTCATTCCGGACTGAGAGTGTAGCTTAGTGTTTTGTTTTTGTTTTTTGTTTGACTTACCGTAGTTTAACGTAATTTCGGATATTTTATGTCGTTCTTATTGCAATAGTTTTTTGATTTTCTTCTTTTTAATGTTAGGCGCTATGTCAACGGGTATGATTCTGTATTCAGCGTCCCCTTCACTGATCACATTGAATGGTAACTCGGTCCAAGGGACGTCTGATGGAGTGGTTCCTGTGTCAGTGTTTTCAGATGTCTTGGTAGTTGTTGCGAATTCTGTGTTAGTTTCTAATTGGAAAGCCTTATGTACAATATCAGGCATAGGCATTTCTATTTTAGGAGGCTCTTTTTCCGCGTCTAAAGGTTTACTGCTTACCGGTGGTTGCGGATATTTGTCATTTCGGCTAGGATTTTCGAGCTTGACCTCTGAGCCTTGGTCCATGTCCATGTGTGATGAAATGATAGGAGTAGCTGCTTCCCCGTGTATGATGATTTCACCGCCCTCATAAGGCAGGTGAATTTCTTAGTGTATAGGGGAGGAGACAGCTCTTAGTTGGGCCAACTAGGGTCTTCCCAATATTAGGTTGAATCCTGGCATTTCATCGACCACTAGGAAGTCGGCAGATGTAGGGAATTGGTCTCCCGCTATGAAATCTAAGGTTATTGTGCCTTTTACCATTACGCGTGACCCGCTGAATGACTTTAAACATGTAGTTGTGGTTGGTTTAATCAACTCAGTAAGCCCTAGTTGCTCAATGATGGGGTATGGTACAACGTTTGTTGCGGCTCCATCGTCTACGTGGACCCTATGTATTTTGAACTGGTTTATATGTATCGTTATGAACATGGGGGCTGCTGTTATCTCCCCTATTTTCTTGTCCACCTTAATGTTGTCATCATGAAAGCTTAAGGGTTTAGGAGTAGTCCGGTGAGGCGAGTACATTACCGCATGAATGGAGGGTTCGTTTGGGGGCAAGTCCTCGCTTACTGGGATCGACCTTAACATACGTACTAAAGCTTCCCGATGTGTTTGGAATGTTAGAACCAAGTCATACAAGCTTAGTGAAGTGTTCTTTTGTTTCAATGCTTGGGTGACTTGTGTCAAGGCCGTTGCGAATTCTCCACTGTTGGGGATGTTTTTATCAGCGATGACTGGATCCATTAGGCCCAACAGTTTTATTTCACGTTTTGTTGATTTGTCATTCTTGTTCGGAACTGTTGTTTTAGGTGGTTCATGCTTTTCAGATGATTCACCTTCATTGCCTGTGTTTGGTTGATTGTTAGATGACGACATGGGTACAGAGTTAAGCGGAGTGGGCTTAGGTGGCCCCACAGCTAGCCGTTGGCATTCCTTCTCCACACGTTCACACGTAAGCCTATCTGCTAGGCGTTCTCGTGTGTGGCGTGGAGGTGGGACTGGTCTTGGCACCTCGGGTTGCCCTGGGACTTTTACCACATATGGAGATAGGCAGTGTTGCGGTTGTACCATCGGATGTGATTGGTTAGAAGGCTGGCCAGGTACCCTAATGACGTAGGGGCTAGGTTCGCCTTGCGTTTGTGATGAGGCTTGGTAATCATTAGGACTTTCGGGCATCCTAAGGACATAGGGGGTTGGTTTTGGCGGAGGTTGAACCTCCGCTGTTGTGACTGCTGGTGGTACTCGGATTACGAAAGGGGTAGGCTGAGTATGAGGGGTTGGTGCATTTGAGGGGATGACGGGAGGGACACACACCACGTATGGCTTGTCGCGTGTCATGGTGTTAGACATTGCTACAGCTGGGGGCATCTGAACAACATATGTTCGTTGTGAGGCATGCGGTGGTTGGGGCATGGATGTGGACACAGGATCAGGAATGCGAACTATAAACGGCCTGTCGGATGTTTGGTATGTACACTCAGGGTAGATGGTGTTGATGTTGGATGCCTCGGAATCGTCATCAAGATAGATTGTATTAATAACATACGGTGCCTCTTTAGTGTTCAAAGGGTCTTTATAGACCTCCATAGCTTGATTCTGCGGTTGGATCGGGTTGGCCTCGTCGAAGGTGATTTGGCCGTCGTCGATCATCCGCTGTAAATCCTGCTTCAAGGTGAAACAGTAATCCGTACCATGCCCATTTCGTTGATGGTAATCGCAAAAGCGATCCATTCTGAAGCCTTTGGGTACGGGAGGCTCATCCGGTGTTGCTAGGCTTGGGTTCTGAACGAGTTGACAGAACCGGTCGTGTCTCTGGATGACCGCAGGGGATAACTATTTATGTTTCATTAACCCAGCCTTCAGGAGTTGATCGAAGAGCTGGGATGGCTTCATTGGTAGAGGCGTGTATTGAGAGGCTTCTTTCCTCTCGAAATTTCGCGTACGGCTTGTTGGGTTCTGTTGCGATGATGATTCTTGCGCGGTTGTGGGAGTTGGATTATTGTAGTTAGTAGGGGTTACCGGCGGTTTGTTTTGTTATTGCGCCCCCACTATCGCCGCTATAGTTGCCTTAGCGTTCTCTTTATCTTTTTTAGTGTGTTGATTTTTAAAGGCTAGGTATGCAGGGTCATGGTTGTTTTGGGCTGCTTCTTCTATGTTTTTAATTTGTACAAATGCTTGGTTAAGATTACGCGCGTTAAGGTAGTATAACTTGGATTTGAAGAAATCATTAACGGCCCCTTTTCGAATAGTAAGAAGGTAGGTCTGGGAGATTGGCTCATGTAGCTCGTTGAGAGCGACGCTCCACCTCTGAATAAATTTCTGTACAGGTTCAAGCGGTGCTTGCTTGACCTGTATGAGGCTGTCCAGTGTGGCCTCNATTTGGTTAGTGTTGGTAAGGAGACACTTTTGGGCAAAGTTAAGGATGGGATAGAAAAGCTGATGGGGTCATCATGGTAGAAGTCCACTACCTTCAACTCCCCGTCGGCGACTGTTTTGAGGCGTTTTACCTCGTCAGTTAATTCTTGCATCAGTTTTTTGGTGTCTGCCCAATCTTGGGCACTCAGTAACATGGTAGCTTGAGGTTGTGGTATATTGTACAGGTTAGACTGTTACACGGTGGGTTGGAAGGCGGAAAGTTGTGCGGTCGGTGGTTGTACTTGTGGAAAGTTTACAGTGGGGGGCACTAAGGATGGCACGTTATAGGGAAAAGGCTGTTGTTGCTGTGGTCACGGCTGTACCGGGGGAGCGTTGGCTGGTGGCACTGTGTGGGGTGGCATGTGGTGGTGGGAGGGTTGGTGTGATGGCACACCCATCGTTGGCCATTATCCGGCCGCGTTGTACGAAGGGACTCCTCATTGGGTTACGACGGTCGAGGGGGTTGCATGTGTTTGAATATGAGGGATGTAGTGAGCGGATGTGGATGCTGGTATCACGTGTGGCATCCCTATCACTCGGGGTGTGAATGTCACTCCCACGCTATCGTGAGGGGGCGGTGCTTGTGAGGACAAGCTTGCAGCTGCAGCGGGGATGATTGCGAGAGGGAATGTGTTGCGTTGGGAGTCGCTCGGGGGAGGAACATGCACTAGCACTGATGTTTCCGGTGGCGGTGCTTGGGCTAGGGTGAACCTAATGGGTTGGAGGGGCATGATCTCCCCTGTGTCTGGATGAAAAATAGGGTTGATATGGTTTTCATTAATTCTATTTCTAAAGGGAGTCCTCGTGCTCTGATTGGGCAATGAATTTGTCCTCTTCTTCCAGTTGGGGATCCACCGCAGGCTGATCCAACGAGTGGCTCTTGTGCAAGAGGAGTTGTGTGACGAGCTCCGAGTACTGCTCTGGAACGGGGATTACATCATACAGGGAAGGGATGAACTCGTGTCCCCCCTGTAAAAGAGTTCGAACTGCCTCTTTACTTCCATTTCGGCTTGATCCACAGCTAGGCCGGCCTGTATCTTAATACATATAAAGTTATACTGGTCCTAGGTTATAATGTTGGAGGCTGGGTTCCTCCCTTGTAACCTTAAGGACCGGCAAGGCCCCATTGTGGGTTGTACTCTCGGGTGTTATGCGACGGGCTGTTGGATAGCCATGGTGTCTAGGATGTTAGTGACCTGGGTAGTGGCAGCGGTGGTGTTCACGGGGTTCATGATGATATGTTGCGGATGTGAAACGGTCTGAAGATGCGAAATTAATGTACTACGCAGCGTACAGCATATACGCTTCAGCTAACAGCGTATAATGAGAGCGTATACAGCGTAAATGTATGTAGCGTATATGGTCAGCGTAGACAATTCTACGGCGTAAGTGGGTCAGCGTATACGCTAGACAACATGTATAGCGTCAGGGCACAGCGTAAAAGGGTGCAGTGTAAAACAAGATAAAGGGTGCAGCGTAAAAACCAGATACAGTGTAAAACAAATCTAAGGCGTAAAGAATGGCAGGGACAGTTGGCGTACAGCGTAGATAAGGTCTTCAGCGTAAGAGTGTGTAGCGTAAATAGATAACAGCGTAGTGTAAACTATGCGGCGTAAATAGACAACAGCTTTATGTGCGGCGTAGGAAAAATCTGCAGAGTAAAATGTGTAGCGTGTGTGTGGTAGCATAGACGCTAGGGTTTCTGTGGACAGAGTGCACATGAAGTTGGCAGCGTAGAAGCTGAAAGACTTGCAGGGAGAAAGTTTAGAACAGGGCAGCGAAAACACTGATGAGCGTAGACGCTGGGGAGCATGCAGGTAAGATTTTAGAAGGAGGCCCTCCTTCTAGCGCCAATTTCTGTACCGCCTGAAATCGTCGATCTCCGGCTGGAAGGAAATAGAGATTGTGAGATCGTAGGGCGTGCACAAAAGACCCTACCTTCGCCTGAGGGCGAGCTGGAATGCACGAAGGTAGAGTACCTTGGGTGGTCTGCACGTGGATCAGACAAGGATTTCCCCGAACGTATATCAAAGTGCTATACGCTGGGTTATACGCAAACGGCGTAACGGGCGTAAATGAGAGCGTAAACAGCATAACAGATGCGAACAGAGCGTAAATGTAAATGAGCGTGAACAGAACACATGTAAGAAATTAATGTAAACTATAAACAATGGTGTTACAGAATGAAAGTACAATGCACCGGTCTAAACGCAGTTGTGAGGGAACAGAAGGCGGACGAAAAGCCCCGGTGGATGCAGGGATGACACGGCTGGTTGGCACTGTAGGCGCAGCGTAGAGACTATGTGCCCAGCGTACAGGACTATCCAGCGTAAAGGGTTTTTGGCTCTGGTGCACAGCGTAATTGTTCTCTGGTATGCTCTGGAGTTTTTGCCAACCGACCTCGATGAAGTGGAAAATCGGGGCTTTTATACCGGTTGTTACGCTAGACTCGGGTTAGGAGACACGTGGCGCGTTGACCGGGTGCATACAATTTACAAATATACAATATATTACATTTGTTGGGCGTATACGCTGGACGTGCTGAGCATGTGTGAACTTGGGTGATGCTACGGACGCTGGGCATATACGCTAGGCATATACATTGATGGTAGCCGACTTGCTTCAATTCTTGCTCTTCAGTGCTGTCTTCATGTTGTCTTTGAAGATTTTGTCATCAGGCATATGCATTTGTTGTACCTACCGAGCATACATGTGAGGCGTGTACGCTGGAGAATGCCGGGCGTATACCTTGGGCGTACACGCTGCGGGTGTGAACTTGGGCATGTACGCTGGACGTATACGCTGGGCGTATACGTTGGCACAGTATACTTAGTGACAACTAAGTATTTCGATCCCCCAAAGTTGCCATGTGTGACATGAAATGTAGTCGAGGTCGTCTGTGGGTCGCAGGGACCTGCTTCTTGTTTGGACAAGTACCAAGCTCGAAATTTTTGTGGTGTTTTAGTATACGCTGAAGACTATACAGCGTCGTAAGTTTTCTATGTATGAAGTTCTGTTCTGTCAACGTAAGTTTTCTATTTTATCGGCGTAGACGATCTACGCTGTGACGGCATATACGCCGAGGGTTTCCACAGCATATACGCTGAGCGTAAGATGTTCGGGCAACAATGTAAACAGTTGTTTGTCAGCGTATACGCTGGCTCAGGCAGCGTATATGCCAAACGTAAACAGATTTTGGCAGCGTCTATGCTAGGTTTGGCAGCATCTACGCTGAGCGTAAACAGTTAGAAAATTTTTCTAAGTGTCAGTCTACGATGTGAACCTTTGTTTTTTGCATTATTTTGATGTATAGCTGATTTTACGTTGGTACTTTGGTTGTTTGTAGGGACACCAAGCCTTTTCTCCTTGTGGTTGAACTTGTTGGGGTGTTAACATGGTTTGGCCCCATGGATGCGGACGAGCCTGCCCTGGACCTAACCGTGCACCACAACGGGGTTTGGTTTAGAGAAGGTGCGTCTAAATTCCTGTCCTTCATACTGGATAGTTTTGAAGTAGTTATCTGGTCACAACTGAATGAACTGGTGGCACGGAGCATAGTTGAGGCAATGTTGCCAGGAGCCGCGGAGGGTATCGTTGTCTTCATGGAAGACATCAACGAAGGGGAGTTTACGAGTGAGGACAGTTCTTCTCGTGGGCCCAGGTCCACACGCCCATTGGCGTGCGTGTGGGCCCGATTACCATGAGGGCAGGAGTACCTTGACAACACCCTATTTTTAGCCGCGCGTGCACATACATTGTTCCAGAACCCTCCTGGCATAGTGTACCAAGTGGGCAGGTAGGACAATTCAAGTCTATTACTTCTTTTCTTCATTTGGCATTTGCTTGAGTTTTGACATCTGTTCATTTGTAGGCCCAAAGTTAATGCAGACGAAATATGTGTCAAGGATGATGGGCTTGCCTTAGCTCGTACCACTCTAGAGGCCTTCATGGTGGGTCCCACCCTTCGTAAAACTATATTAGGTCTAATGAAGGGGGACATCGTCTATTTTCACCAACAGTTCTCCAGAGCATTGGCAATGTGCCAAGCTCGTGGATGGCTGGATAAAGATTGGTCTGACCAGGGGCCAGTTTTCCCTCGTGACTCTGGTGCGGGTAGCGCATCCAAGTCCACCACTGATAGTAAATGACAACCCTTCCTAAATGTACTAACGTGTTTTAACTGTCGAGAGTTATACTGATACGACAATCTCGAATTGTACTTGCAGTTGATGTACCTCCCAGCGGGGATCCTATTACAATTGGGCGAACCGAGACAACCCTATCGATGAAGTTCGGGGGGGTGACTAAGGCTCAGAAATGGTTGTGTAACCATGCCTCGCCATCTATTGTTCACTGCCTAGCCAATGTCGGCCTTATGGAGCTCTTCATGACCCCCAGTCTTGATGTATCAATAGGGGAAATGATTGGGATCGTGGATTCTTTTAATGAGTCTGTCTCCTACTACAGCACCCGGATCAAGGGTGTTAAGGTAGTTTTCCATCTGTCGCCAGAGTTCTTTTCAAACTTATTTGGGGTACCGGCAGATGGCATAAGTGTAGTTTTAAACAGGGCTCATAAGGAGCTCCAAACAGTGCATGAGTTGGAGGACTGGCTGGGCCTAGCCAAGGGTGCCAAGGGGTTCCCGATGCAGGGGAAAGTGAAGGTTGAGAAGGTAAATGAACTATATCCCCTATTTAGATCGTAGGTGTTCCCCAAAACCCTTTCTTAGGTATGGAGTCTTGGGGTTGAAGTTGTATGCGTCACTCGAACTATCCTGGAAACTGGCATGCGCTATAACTGAGCTGAATTTTTGTTGTATGGCTTGCACAAGGAGATAGTGCCATTGCGCTCGAATGTTGAGGCGCAATCCCACTTCACCTTTGCCTTCTTTTCTGGTTACCTTCATCACTTCGCCGAGTTTCTGGTAGTTCGTGGGGACAACAAGTTTGTTGTACGGGATCAGGGTCAACTATCCCGCCCATGGATCAATCACCTGTTCAAAATAGCCAAGTCTCAAGACGCTCCTTAGGGCATTGATGAGTCCGTATCTATCATGACTGGGGGATCATCGGGTACCTCCATTCATACTCGCGATAGTCTGCGGTTAGAGTTAGACAATGTGCCCCTCACTGCAAGGAGAGCTGAGCGGGTTATTAAAGAAACTGTTGGGCAAGCCAAATCGAAGCTGAAGAGACACAAACGCCCAACTGGGGAGGCTTCTAATGTGATGGAGCCATGGGTCAAGCTCATAAGATTCAAGATGCCTGGTATGTAGACTTCGCCAGCTTATTGTGTTTATTATTTTCATTTTCCTCATGATTTTTTCTTCAATCGCTTACATGTCATTGATGTCTTTGGCTTGATTTGAAAAGTGAGGAAGCAAGCGTTAGAAACCATTACTGAGGAGGAGGAGACCAACAAGGAGCATAATAATGAAGAAGAAAATGTGGAAAAGGATTAGGGAGGAGGAACGGAGGAGCTAAAGAGAGACACTGGCGAAACTAAACCATTGGATGACTAGGGTGGTGTCGAACAAATGTTTCGTAGCTTTCTTTGGGGAGATCTGGACTTGGGGGATCCCCCAGAAGGTGACAAAGAGGATGGTATGTTTTCTTTTCATCTTATTTCATCTAGCCCTGTTAGTTGTCATCGCTACGGTATTTTATTTTCGTGTTTTCATTTTTCACAGACGCAGGTAGCGAAACCAGGACGGTGCGCTTGGACGTACCCATGAAGACGGTTCCCCTTGAGAGGACCACGGAGGTTAGTTCATTACACACCCGTGAGCCATTTACTTGGATGAAAATGCCAAGTAAGATGGATTTTGTCACTGGGATCGCAGAGGATGTGGTCGAATGGATTCAGGAGGTTAACCCGGAAATAGGTATAACATTTTCAAATGGTTTGCCATTTTAGAGTGCCACACCCTGTTTCTGTTGTCTTAACGTTTGTTCTTTTTGTACGCATAGGTGCCAAGTTGAGGTGGGATCCTTCCGAGGCAATTAGCATCGACAGTTTTCCTACACTACCCCCAGAAGTGGAACAGGTACCAAGGCCAGTTTACAATAAGGTGGCGAAAAGCCTTGTCCATAACGCCAAGTTGGTGTGGACCTGTAGGCGATCCATCGAACAACTATGGTTGCAGATCCAGGCAAAGGAGAAGGAAGCCTCTGAGTTATCAGTCGAATGCGATGACTTCAAAGCTCATTATGAATTCGCTTTGGCCTGATTAGCAGGTGATAACTCTTGGCGAACGTCTGAGATTACGTACAATAGATATTGGAACTTTTTAAATTGTCATGCGTCACTAACACGAAGACTAGCGGAATGTAAAGCCCAGATAGACCTATTGAATCTCAAATGCCAGGATTGGAAGGCATTTGCCTCCAAGGTGCATAAGTGGGGCCAAGATGAGAAGAATCATAAGCATCACTATAAGAAATTATTGAAAGAAGTTTCTATAGAGAAACGGCAACTTGACATGTTCGTAGAGGGTTTGGGCTTACGTTTTGCATTTGACACTTTTGCGAAGAACACCATAGTTGAGATGGAATCTCCCAAGAGGGTTATTACAATTGCTTCTTGGGAAGTTACTGTGGGTGAATTTCCTCTGAAACGTCCTGTCTGGTCGACTGTTGACAAGGGAAAGGCCTTGGAAAACGTCAACCTAGGCCTTGGTGAGACAGATTAGGCTAGTGTTTCGAAAGAGGAAATCCTTCGTCTATTGGAGTTTGGTTTAAGTGGATCTCCTATGGTAATCATTTTGTCATTATGAAATTGATCTACTGAATTTTATTTGAAATTTTGACACTCTCTTGTTCTTATATTGGTTTTCTCGTTTTGTATTTTCAAGATGAAGGTGGTGACAATGTCCAAGGAGTTGGCTCCAGTGGAGCAGGGGCCCCTGACACTGGTGGATCTAAAGGGGACGATCCTCTCGTCCTAGATGCTTAGTTTAGTTTTGCTTTTAGCTTTGCCTTTGAAACTATGCTAACTGAAACTGATACGGTAATTGTAACTTGAAAATTTTGAGATGAACGAAACAGTTGACACTTATAATTGTACATCATTGCATGTATAAAATGTTTTTAGTTGATTTTGAGCTTGATTGCACACGCGACATGGTAATGTAAAATATTTTGGTTTTATATATATTTTTATATATATATTTGTTTTAAGTGCAATGTGCCGATGTAATTGTAAATTGTAATGGTAAATGAAAGAGGAAAACAAGGCGCAAGTGTGTGATCTAGTTTAAGGCCATTGCGGGCCACATGCGTAGTTTAAGGCCATTTCGGGCCCCAATTTGTAGTTTAAGGCCATTTCAGGCCCCATTGTAAACGAGTAACATTTTGGATAACGTGGGTGCGTTTCTCGATTGACCGACCATTTCTGATCGTGGCTAGTTTTATGTCATTGCGGACATGATAGTTTAACGTCATTCCGGACAGGGAGTGTAGTTTGATGTTTTTTTGGTTTTTTTTTTGATTTGTTGTGGTTTAGCGTCATTTCGGATGTGTTGTAGTTTAACGTCATTTCGGATGTGTTGAGATGGTATTACTTTAGAAATTTTTTGATTTTTTTCTTTTTAATGTTAGGCGACGTGTCAACGGGTATGATTCTGTATTCAGCGTCCCCTTCGCTGATCACGTTAAATGGTAATTCAACCCAAGGGACGTCTGATGGAATGGCTTCTGCGTCAGTGTTTTCAGATGTTTCAGTATTCGTGGCGAGTTCTGTGTTAGTTTCTAATTGACAAGGAGTATGTACAGTGTCAGGTGCAGGTGTTTTTGTTTTAGGTGGATTTGGATTACTGCCTACCGATTGTTGTTCGCTAATGTTGTTTTGGCTAAACTTTTCGAGTTCAACCTCTGAGCCTTGGTCCATGTCCATGTGTGATGAAATAATAGGTGTAGTTGCTTCCCCGTGTATGATGATTTCACTGCCTTCATAAGGTAGGTGAATTTCTTGATGTATAGGGGATGAGACCACCTTCATTTGGTCCAACTAGGGTCTTCCTAATATTAGGTTGAATCCCAGCATTTCGTCAACCACTATGAAGTTGGCGGACGTGGGAAACTAGTCCCCCGCTATGAAGTCTAAGGTCACTACACCTTCGACCATCATGCGTGACCCGCTGAATGATTTTAAACATGTAGTTGCAGTTGGTCTGATTAACTCGGTCAGCCCTAGTTGTTCAATGATGGGATACGGCACCACATTCGTAGCAGCTCCATCATCTACGTGGACCCTATGTATCTTGAACTGATTTATACGTATCGTTATGAACATGGGGGCTGTTATCACCTCCCATATTTTCTTGTCTACCTTGATGTTATCGTTGTGGAAGCTTAGTGGTTTGGACGGTGACCCTTGGGGCGAGTACACTACGGCATAAATGGATGGTTCGTTTGGGGGCAAGTTCTCGCTTACTGGGATGGACGTTAGCATGCATACCAAGGCTTCACGATGTGTTTGGGATGTAATAACCAATTCGTACAAGCTTAGCGAAGTGTTCTTTTGCTTGAGTGCTTATGTGACTTGCGTTAAAGCCGTTGCCAAGTCTCTACTACTGGGGGTGTTTGTATCAGCAGTGACTGGGTCCATTGGCCCCAACATTTTTTATTTCATGCTTTGTTGGCTCGTCGTTTTTTCTTGGAGCCATTGTTTTAGACATATCATGCTTTTTGGATGGTTCACCTTCGTTGCCTGCGCTTGTTTGACTGTTGGATTGTGTCATGGGTACGACGTTAAGTGGAGTGGGTTTAGGTGGTCCTACAACTAACCGTTGATGCTCCTTCTCCAAGCGTTCGCTCGTAAGCCTATCCGCTAAGCACTCTCGTGTGTGGTGTGGACGTGGAGTCGGTCTTGGAGCTTCAGGTTGCTTTGGGATTCATACTACATATGGAGCCAGGTGAGGTTGCGATTGGACAGTCGGATGTGGTTGGGCAGAATATTGGCCAGGCATCCTAACGACATAGGGGCTAGGCCTACCTTGCGTTTGTGAGGTGGAGGCTTGGTAAACATTAGGACTTGCGGATGTCCTAACAATGTATGGGGCTTGTGTTGGTGGAGGTTGGACCTCTACTGTTGTAACTGCAGGCGGCATTCGGACTACAAAAGGGGCAGGCCGAGTAGGAGGGGTTGATCGATTCAGGGTAGTAACGGTGGGAGGTACGCGCACTACATATGGTTTTTGCGGGGCGGATGATGGTTGAGGCATGGATGTGGATGGAGTGGGAGGAACCTAGACTACAAATGACTTGTTAGGTGTTTGTTGTTTATATTCAGGGTAAACGGTGTTAATGTTGGGTGTCTCGGGTTCATCATCAAAGTAGATCGTATTGATCACGTACGACGCCTCTTTGGTATTCAGAGGGTCTTTATACACCCCCATAGCCTGGTTCTGTGGTTGGACCGGGTTAGCCTCATCAAAAGTGATTTGGCCTTCGTCAATCATTCGTTGTATGTCTTGTTTCAGTGTGAAACAGTAATCCGTGTCGTGTCCATTGCGTTGATGGTAGTCGCAGAAGCGATCCATTCTAAAACCTTTGGGCACTAGGGGCTCATCTGGCATTGCTAAGCTCAGGTTCTGAACGAGTTGACAGAACTGATCATGCCTCTGGATGGCCACGGGGGATAACTATTTATGTTTCATTAATCCTGGTTTCAGTAGTTGATCGAATAGCTAGGATGGCTTCATCGGTAACGGCGTATATTGAGAAGGTTCTTTCCTCTCAAAATTTCTTGCACAGTTTTGTCTTGGGTTCTGCGATGATGATGATTCTAGTGTAGTTACGGGGGTAGGTCTAGTATAGTTAGTAGGGGCTACTGGCGGTTTGTTTGGTTGTTGTGTTTCCGCTATTGCCGCTATGGTTGCCTTAGCCTTTTCTTTGTCCTTTTTATTGTGTTGGTTTTTGAAGGCTAAATATGCGGGGTCATGGCTGTTTTGAGCCGCCTCTTCTATATTTTTGATTTGCACAAAGGCCTGGTTAAGGTTACGCGCATTAAGATAGTATAGTTTGGATTTGAAGAAATCATTAACAGCCCCCTTTAGGATTGTGAGCAGATATGTTTGTGAGATTGACTCATGTAGCTCATTGAGAGCGGTGCTCCACCTCTGGATAAATTTTTGCACAGGTTCGAGCGGTGCTTGTTTAACCTATATGAGGCTATCCAATGTCGCCTCAGGTTTCAAGTTGTATTTAAATCTAGTCACGAACTGATGTAACAAATCTTCTAAGGAAAATATAGAATTCCTCGACAGGGCTTGATACCAATCGAGCGCTCTCCCGGCAAGGGACATTGGGAACACTCACAAAATGGCATGGGTCCATGCCTAGAGTAATGCGCATTCTAACCTAAACGTTATAAGATGTGCATTAGGGTCCGTCTCTCCATTATATTTAGTTAGTGTTGATAACGAAATGCCTTTGGGTAGGGTTAGAGGCGGGATGGAAGGGCTGATGGGATCATCGTGGTAGAAGTCCACTACCTTCAGCTCTCCGTCGGTAGCCGTTTTGAGATGCTTTACCTCGTCAGTTAGTTCTTGCATTAATTTTTTGGCATCTGCCCAGTCTTGGACACTAGGTGACATGGTAACCTGAGGTTGTGGTATATTGTACAAGTTAGACTGTTGGATGGTAGGCTGAAAGGCTGAAAGTTGTGCGATCGGCGGTTGTGCTTGCGGGATGTTCACAGTGGGTGGCGCTAGGGATGGCACATTGTAAACAAGGGGTTGTTGTTGCTGCGGCTGCGGTTGTACTTGGGGAATGTTGATTAATGGAATTGCGTGGGGTGGCACGTGGTGGTGGGAGGGTTGATGTGATGGCACACCCATCGCCGCCCATTGCCCAGCAACGTTTTGTGGAGGAACTCCCTGTTGGGTTACTATGGTTGGAGGGATCCCATGTGGTTGGATGTGGGGGATGTAGTGGGCAGACGTGGATGCCGGTATCACATGTGGCATCCCAATCACTTGAGGCGAGAAGGTTGCTCCCGTGTTATTTTGCGGGGGTGATGCTTACAAGGATGGGCCGGCAGCTACAGCAGGGATGATGGCAAGAGGGAGTGTACCGAATTACGGGTCAGTTGGAGGAGGAACATGAGCAAATGCGGGTGCTTCTGGCAGAGGCATTTGTGCGTGGGTGAGCCTGAGGGGCTGGAGGGGCATGATTTCCCCTGCGCCTGGATGAAACATGGGGTTAACATGGACTTGCGAGCTGAGGGTGTGATACGAGTCTTCATGTTCGGATTGGGCAGCGAAATCATCCTCCTCTTTCGGTTGAGGATCTTCTACAGGCTGATCCCAAAATTGACTCCTTTGCAGGAGGAGTCGTGTGATTAGCTCAGAGTAGGCCTCTGGGATAGGGATGACATCGTATGGGGAAGAAATAAACTCTTGCCCTCCCCTGTAGAAGAGCTCGTACTGCCTATTTACCTCTAGTTCGGCTCTATCTACTGCCAGACCAGCTTGTATCTTCACACATATGAAGTTGTACTGATCCTAGGTTATAATGTTAGAGGTGGGGTTTCTCCCTTGCAACCTTAGGGACCGGCGGGGCCCCGTTGTGGGTTGTACTGTCAACTGTGGAATGATGGGCTGTTGGGCAGCCACGGTGTTTACCATGTCGGTGACTTGAGTGGTTGCAGCGGTGGTGTTTACAGGGTTCATGATGATCTGTCGAGGGTATGGCACGGTATAAGGATGTGAAATTGGTGTACTTAGTACAACGTAAAGCTAAGGTGCAGCGTATACGCTTCAACGTCCAGCGTATAACGATGGCGTAGACAACGTATAGGGTCAGCGTAGATAAGTCTATAGCGTAAAGAGTGCGGCGTATATGCTGAGCAGCGTGTACAGCGTAAGCGTGCAGCGAAAACAGGCTTTACAGTGTGAAGAGTGCAATATAAATGAACAATAGCGTAAATGAGTTTGCAGCGTAAAAATGTGGCGTAAACAGAATCTCAGAGAAGGTCAGTGTGCAGCGTAGAGAAAATCTATGGCGTAAAAAAAGTGTAGCGTCAATGGACGGCAACGTAGACAAGTCTACGATGTAAAACTATGCAGCGTAAACTTTAACAGTTGTGTATAGCGTAGGAAAAATTTTTAGCGTAAAGCGTGTAGCGTATACTCAGCAGCGTAGACGCTGGGGATCTTACAGAGCCCTCGTGTGGCAAACAGCGTAGATGTTGGGAGACTTATGGATGGAAGGGTTTGAACTGAACAGCGTAGATGCTGGGAAGCTTGCAGGTAAGGTTTTAGGCGGAGGCCCTCCTTCTAGCGCTAATTTTTGTACTGCCCGAAATCATCGATCTCCAGCTGGAAGGAAATAGAGACCGTGGGATCGCAGGACGTGCACAGAAGACCCTACCTTCGCTTGAGGGCAAGCTGGAATGGACGAAGGTAGAGTACCTTGGGTGGTCCACACGCGGATTAGACAAGGATTTCCCCAAACGTACACCAAAGTGTTATACGTAAACTGCGTGACAGGTGTGAATCAGTGTGAAACAGCGTACAGCCGTAAAACAACGTAAAACAGTGCAGCAGGCGTAAACAGCGTACAGGCGTAAAACAACGTAAAACAGTGTATCAGGCGTAAACAAACGTAACACAGAACGTAAACAGCGTAAACGTAAAGAGAGCGTGAATAGCCAACATGTAACGATTAATGCAAACTGTAAATGATTTCGGGAAGAAAATGTAATAATCGCATTACAGAATGGAAGTACAATGCACCGGTCTAACGCAGTTGTGACTGGGACACAAGGCGGACGAAAAGCCCCAGTGGATGCAAGGATGATCGCGGCTGGTTCACACTATAGGCACAGCGTATGGGTTGTATGCTCAGCGTATAGGGTTGTCTAGCGTAGAAGGTTTTGTGCTCTGGTTCGTGGTGTCTTTGCTCTCTGGTGTGCTCTGGGAATTTTTTTCCCACCTCTCGATTTCATGAAAAATTGGGCTTTTATACAGGGTTTTGACGGCGGATTCGGGTCGGGAGACACGTGGTGCATTGACCGGGTGTAAGAGCGTAAAATACAAGTGTACAATATGTTACATTTGGTGGGCATATACACTAGGCCTATACGCTGTCTTCAGCGAGCGTGAACTGTGGGCATATACATTGGGCGTATATGCTAGAGGTGCTGGGTGTATACGCTGATGTGCTGGGCGTATGTGGACTTAGGCGTAGATGTCGTGGACATTGGCGTATACACTGGGCATATACGTGGGTGGACGCTGGGTGTATACGCTGATGTGCTGGGCGTATACGCTGGGGCGTATACGCTGATGGTTGCTGCCTTGTGCCAAATCTTGCTCTGCAGTGCTGTTTTCATGCCATTTTGGAGGTTTCACACCAGGCGTATGCATCTGTTGTACCTGTTGAGCGTACATGTGAGGTGTGTACGCCGGGCATATACGTTGGGCGTAGACGCTGTGAACTTGAGCGTACACGCTGGGCGTATACGCTGAGATTTGAGTGTATACGCTGGGGATGTACACTTAGGCATATACGTTGAGCGTATACGCCTGGCCTGGATACTTAGTGAAAATTAAGCATCGGATCTCTGAAATTTCCACATGCAAACCCAGATGTAGCTGTGGTTGTCTGTGGGCCCCAGGGACCTGCTTGGTGTTGGACAAGTACTAAGCTCCAAATTTTGTGGTGTTTCAACCTTCCCCTTCATCGGTGATGTCAAAGGGTAGTTCTGACCAAGAGATATCAGTAGGAATGGCTTCTATGTCTGTGTCTTCATGTGTTTCTTCAGCGCTAGTTGGGTTGTGAGTCAACGTTGGGTTCATGTTTTGATGTATGTTCATGGTTTCTTATTTAGGCTTAATGAACTCAATTTCTGACCCTTGAACTACCTCAAGGTATGAGGAAATGATCGATGTTGTTATATCCCCATGTATGATGATCTCACCTCCCTCGTAAGGTAGATGTATCTCCTGATGGATTGGTGAGGATACAACTTTAAGTTGAGCTAGCCAAGGACGTCCTAAGATCAGATTAAACCCTGGCATTTCATCAACCACTATGAATTCAACTGATGTAGGGAATTGGTCTTCGGCTATGAAATCTAAGGTAACCATGCCTTTCACTCCCACACGGGACCACTGAAAGATCTCAAGAAAGAGGTTGCTGTGGGTTGTACTTGTTTAGTGAGTCCTAATTTTTTGATGATGGAAAAAGGTATTACATTTTTTGCTGCACCATCATCGACATGCACCCTACGTATTTTGAAATGATCAACCTGTATTGTTATGAACATAGGGGCCGTGGTGATTTCCCCTTTTTTCTCATCTAGCTTAATGTCCTTAACACGAAACTCTAAGGATGTGGTCTTTGATTCCTGAAGTTGTGGGGATAATACCGCATAAATGGATGGTTCATCTGTAGGAAGATCCTCACTAACAGGAATTGAAGTTAACATTCATACGATAGCCTCTTGATGTACTGGTGAAGTCATTACTAGGTCATACAAACTTAAGAAAGTATTCTTTTGTTTTAAGGCTTGTGTGACCTGGGTCAACGCATTTGCTAGGTCTTTACTATTTGGGACATTCTTATCCGCAGAGATTTGGTCCATTTGACCTAGCATTCGTATTTCTCTTGGAGGGGTTTTTACGTTAGTAGCTAAGGATGCTGAGTTTGGGATATGACTCGTGACTTCATTTTTGTTTTGGTAACTTGTACTAGGCTCATTAACGGACGAACTCATGGAAATGGTGCTTAGCGGTGTAGGCTTTGGCAGTCCTAATTCGTGTCCATGGTTTTCTCTCTCCATGCGCTCTCTTTTTTCTTTTTCCAAGAACTCTCTTATTAGCCTATCGGCAAGATGTTCTCGCAAAGGTCGTCAAGAAGTGGAGGTGGGTTGTGTGCCAGGGTTTTTTGGCACCCGGACCACAAAGGGAATGGGTCAATTTTTAGATGATATGTTTGTTGTGGTGGCAACCGAAGGAGATATGTGGATGATGAATCGTTTTGATGGTGTGGGGGACGTGCGTGTGGTAAAAGGGATTTGAGGATATATTGGGGCAGGTGTGTTTTCTGAATGCCCGCGAATCACAAAAGGCTTTTGAGGAACATCTTGTCTGTCTTCCACATGGACAGTATTAATCACATATGGGGCATCGTTGGTTTTGGTATTGAGAGGATCCTTGTAGACCCCCATGGATTGGTTTTGAGGCCTTACCAGGTTTGTCTCATCGAACACTACTTTAACTCCATCTATCATGTGTTTTATGTCTTGTTTCAACACAAAATAGTAATCAGTCCCATGACCACACCGTTGGTGATATTCACAAATCCTATCCAACCTAAAGCCTTTTGGAATGGGAGGTTCATTGGCTGTAGCTAAGGCTGGATTTTTGGCCAATTTGCAAAAGCGATCATGTCTTTGCGAGGCCGCAGGAGACATTTGTTTGTGTTGAATTAGCCCAGCCTTTAGAAGTTGATCAAGCAGTTGTGAAGGCTTCATGGGCAATGGTGTGTATTGA
>MNCI01006449.1:52483-66809 GCA_015680685.1 Gnetum montanum
TTTGACTTAATAAAGTCATTTACGGCTGACTTAAGGATAGTGAGCAAATATGTTTCGGGGATAGGTTCATAAAGTTCATTTAAGGCTGCACTCCAGCTTTGGATAAATTTCTACGCTAGCTCTAATGGTGCTTGTTTAACTTGAATCAAGCTATCTAATGTGGCTTCAGGTTTCAAACTATACTTGAAATGGGTGACAAACTGATGTAACAAAATCTCTAAAGAAGATATGGTGCTTCGAGGTAAAGATCAGTACCAGTCTAAGGCTTTTCCAGTTAAGGACATTGCAAACACTTGCAAAATTACATGGGGCCATGCTTGATGTAAAAGGCTTTCAGTTCTAAATGTCACTAGGTGGGCATTTGGGTCCCCTTCTCCTTTGTACTTGGTCAGTTGAGGTAATGAGACTCCTTTTTGCAAGGTCAAAGGTGGAACTAAGGGGTCAATTAGGTCATCTTGATAGAAATCTAGTACCTTGACTTCCTCATTGTTAAAAGTTTTAAGGCATTTTAATTCTTCTACCAACGAGTGCATCATTTTTTGTGTGTCTACCCATTCTTGGGTGGTAGGAAAACCAGTGGATTGAGTGGATTATGGATGATAATGATTTAATTGTTGCATTGTTTGTGGAAAGGCAGGTTGTTGGGCTAACATTTGTTGTGGTGGGATGGTATTCGGGACTAAGACTATCGGTGGAGCCCACTGCCTAGCTATAGGTTATGTGGTAACACCTTGCACATTTTGGGTTGGAGTAATCAATGGTGCCCCATGAATCTGCATCTGTGGTATGTAATGGGTGGATGTGGAAGCTGGTATGACTGATGGTATTCCAATAACTTGAGGTTGGAAGATTGACCCTGCATTGGTTTGGGGGAGTTGTTGGGACTGCACTGGTGGAGGAATGATGGAAGTGGATGCATCAGAGTGAATGTTATTGAGCATGGAGAAGATAGGAATGGAATGGGTGAAACACCAAAAAAATTTTAGCTAACAGTTGTAGAAAGAAATTGAGCTAAGTCATGTTGGTTCCCAGCATGACCAAACTTCAAAGCCTCAAAAATAGCATCAAATGGAGCAATAATTGAACAAGAAAGAGTTCCCCGAGATCCATTGGAGGCTACATCAACATCTAGCAATAAGAACTATAGGTTTCAAACTCAAAACACTTAGTTTTGATTGAGTATACTTCTTGCACATAGGCCTACACGCCCAGCATGTAGCTCAGCATGCAACAACTTTTGGGCCCCAAAAATGAGCCAAAACATGCTAGAATTGAGTGTCTAGATCCCCCAGGACCTTCACCAAGGTCCCGAGTAGCTCCTAGGAACCTGAAAAGCAAATCTTGGGCCCCAAATGATGGGTTTTCATTCATGGACGCCCAACGTGCAGCATAAAGGATCTCTTAAAAAAGGCACCAAACAACAATATTTTCACCTGAAATCAACTCCCGGAGGTAGGGAAACTGTTGGGCATCATCATGGGCATCTGAAAATCAAGTTTCAACTTCAAAATGATGCATTTACATGTGTGTACACTGAGCATACATACTCTACACGCCCAGCGTACAGCCTAGTGTGCACCNCAGACAGCCACAGCTAACCTTGCCTTCACCCGAGGGTAAGCTGGAAAAGTAAATGAAGGTAGAGTGCCTTGGATCGTTCACACGCAAATCAACCAAGAACTTCCCCGAGCGTAAGCTACGGCTAGCACTGGGGTTATCGTAAACAAGATGTAAACGGAATGCAAACAACAATATGAAATGTAAACAAAGCATACTGAATTATGAATAAAGCATGAACAAAGTTATATTTAAAAAAAAAGAATAAATAGAACTAAACAATGCAAATGGGAGGCAATAATGAAACTGTATTGTATTGTTCAAACAGGAATATGCACCAGTCAAAGTGTAGTTGCACACATGGGGATGACAAGTCAAACGCCTAGCCCCAGAATGATATGATGCGATGATGTGAAGATGAACGTGAGAAAAAATTGGAAGCCAACAATCAGATGTGCTGAGTGCCCAAGGATTGTAAGTTCTATCCTTTTTTAGAACTGCCAATCTCTCCAATTTTTTAGAATTGCCAATTTCTCCAATTTTTCAGAATTGCCAATCTCTCCAATTTTTGCCTCCTTCCATCTTCTTCTTTTCACCTCCTCAATCTTCTTCTTTTCGCCTCCTCAAATTTGTGTAAATTGATAGGGTATTTATAGGGTTGGGCTAGGGTTTGGCTAGGGTTTTCAAGAATGGAATCAATGGCTAGGAGGTAAGACGAAAACAGATCTAGGACATGTGTCCCATGGATAGTTGGCACGAGTTGGATGTGTGTTGGATATTTGCCTTCTTTGACCAGGTTCAATGTATTTTACAATTTGTGGGTCATTCAAGCCCATGAAAATACAAACAAATTAGAAAAAAAAAGCCCTCAAGCGATAAAAATTTAAAGAAAATTGAGGATTAGCTCCGGCTCTAGCCCACTTGAAAAATTATATATATTTTTTGTGTTTTAGACCATGAGGGCTTGACATGCCCACAAATGGGGATTTATAATAAAATGTACAACAAGAGAAATTTGACTGCCCAGCGTGACCTGCAATGTGACCTGTAGTGTGACCTCCAAAACTTGCAATTTTGAGTGGAAATCTAGAATTTTTGAAAGCTGGGAACCATAGTTATCAATAGTGGACCCTGAGGACAACTTACACCCTTGAAATCAAGTCATTTTGGCTCAGTTTTAGGGCTCTAAAAATTGGTGACGCTGATCCTTATGCTGTGCAATGTCTGAAAAAATAACCCCAACGTTACCAAGTCAAAATGGCACTTTTGAGGCCCAAATCTTGATTTTTTGGAGGCTGGGAGCTGCTGGGGACCTTAGTGAAGGTCATGGGGGGTCCTTGTGCTCGATTTCGGCATATTTTGACTCAATTTTGGGGCTCCAAAAGTTGGTGACACTGATCCTTACGCTGTGCAACGTCTGAAAAAGTAATCAAAGTGTACTTAGCCAAAACCAAACATTTTGAACCTGAAACTTTTGATTCTAGATGCTGGAAGTTGGTGCAGTTGCCTATGAGCCCTGGGGGAACCTTGCTTGTTGAATCATGGGCCATCGGGGGCTGTTTCGGAGGCCTCCAAGTTTGGTCACGTTGTACTCATGTTGGGCAGCATAATGACTTAGCTTGATTCTTGTCTAAAAGTGCTAGGCCAAAATTATTGGTGTTTCATTATCTTTTCAAGTGTTTGACAATGATGACCATGTTTGTAAATTCCTATTTTTTGAAGGAGAATTCAGCGAACAAGGAGATGCATCTAAGGATGTTGTATTCTTGAATAAGATATCTCCTAAAACCATAGTTAGGGAAGCCTTATTTGATGACCTACACACAAAGGCCTTGGATTTATCTAAAAACACTAATTGGCAAACATTAGCTCAAACCGAAACAATTTAGATTCAAAAGGAAGGGAAACAATACCCTATTAAAATAGGAGCCTATTTACCCCTAGATGAAAGACAAAACCTTGTTGACCTATTACATGAATTTAATGATGTTCTGGCTTGGAGTTATGAAGATCTTAGAACTTTTAATCCACTAGTAATGACACATACCATTCCTCTTAGGCCAAAAACAAAACCATTGAGGTAAAAGCTTAGACCTGTGAATCCAAAGATTGAAATCCTTATGAAAGTAGAAATTGATGTTTCTTGTTTCCTAAAATTTATCATTTTCATTATTGGAATCCTAAACCTTCTTTTCCCAATTCTGATTTTGGCAATCCTTACCTTAGTCCTAACTTTGGTAAGGTGGTTTTCACTAATTATTTAGTTTTAAATTTACTTTTCTAAAATTTTTCATTTCACTTTTTTCCTTTTAAATTTTATAATTTCCTAAATTTATTTTAAAAAAATTTTATATAGTAGATTTTAGTTCTCTGTCAAAAAATTTATTTTAGTATTTTTTTCTTTTTACTTAATTTTATAATTATATTTTTGCATTGATATTCTACAATTTTTGTTTTATGAACACGCCTCCACAATGAGAATCACTCACCCTTGAACTAAACCACCTAATCACCTATCGCTTTGCATTGAAAACACAACAAGCTTCATTTTTTCCAAGTTCGATTCCTAAGAAATCTTAGACTAGGATGGTAGCCCATCAACCCCTGGCTCCCTTGGTAAGAAATCCTTTTAACTTTAATAACTACCATGACATACCAAAATCCCTTCAAAACATAAATCTTTTCTTCAATCCTACAACCCCTACAAGTGATGCCCGCCAACACATACAATGTTTTGAAACCTTACTAGGGATCCACAACATTATACATAATGATGTGGCATGCAGAGTGTTCGTAACAACATTTAGGACTAAAGCAACTCAATGGTTCTTAATGCTCCCTGATGTCTCTATCAACACATGGCAAGAATTCAAAATCAAGTTTTTGAATCAGTTTGACAAATTGACAAGCCCTGCTATTGCATCAAGTAACTTCACTAGCTTAAGAAAGCTGCCTAGGGAAAATGTTATGGATTAACCTTAGGTTCCTTCATCAACTTACCTATGTGCAAAATGAGATGCAACCACAACCTAATGGTATACTCAACTTCTATCTCTCTACCATCGATCCATTCTTCGCTTATGCCATTAAATCTGATTCCAACATAATAGAAATACAAGGTGCAATGTATAAAGCTATATAATTAGAGCAAATAACCCTTATGAATAACATCCAAACCCAATTTGGAATGATGAGTGTTAGTAACCCTATGTAATCAAACCCTCTACTCTTACTAACTTTTCAAACGTCTAATGTTATGCCTCAAATTATTTCTCCCTTTCAACCAACTCAACCTTTAAGTAATTACTTTCAATGCCCCATGTCCTCTTCATTCTTACCATCCAACATTGGTTTGAATGATGACCAATTAAAATCCTTGATCCAATCCATTATAAACCCAAAAAGGATATCAAATTTTGTTGAACCACCAAACCAAACTCAAGATCAGATGACCCAGATACTTACTTCACTACAAAAACTATCCAATGAAGTGGTTGAGCTAAAGAGAAACAATAAAAAAGGCCCTATACAACCAGAAAGAGCCTCACAATTCTCTAATCCACTTTCTCATAATGTTCTCCCAAATTTCTTACAATTCGATTAGATTGTCTCATTCTTGGAATTTTATCTCTTAATTCTAGGTTTATATTTCTCAATTTTACAAGCATTTGAATTATGTATGAAAGCTCATGTTTATATTTAAATAATCTATGTTTTTGAAGCCAAAGTAAAATTGTTTGATGATTTGAATTGGAAACTTTGGCAAGGGTTCCTTTCATTTCTTGTGGTAGAAGAAACAGTTGGAGGAACTAGAAGGTCATTGGTTACTAGATTAGTGTTCTTCTAAATTATGCGAAAAAGGGGATTCAGATTATCTATAGGCGGGTGGCCAAAGGTGATGCGGGGCAAGGAGATCTTGGACTGTGACTCCCAAATCATCAGATCCTGGAATAGCCAAACAAGCAATAGGTAGTAGCAACTGTAGCAATGCTAGATAGTTGTAGCTAATGCCTATTAGTAGCAACATCATAGAATGATGGTGGTCAAGCGGTAGTGGGACCAGATAAATTTTAATTTAATTTCAACTTTCCTTTTGGATTATTTACTTTTTTAAAAGAAAGAAAAATTACACAAATGTTTAATTTTGATTTTAGTTATTTTACTATGTTTTTTAAAAAACATAATAGAACCCTCCTAAAATTAAATTAAATTTAAATTTTTAATATTTTGTTTGAATTATTCTTATTTTTGTCATATAGCCCTTTCCAGTTAAGACTATTTCTGAGTTTTCGTATCCATACGAGAGGTGCCCTGGGTAATAGTCTCCTAAAACGAGTTTTCACAGGTGCCCTGGGTGATAGTATCTAGCGGTTACTCTAGCAGTTATTCTAATTATTAGAGAGGTTACTCTAGTGGTTACTTTAAAAGTTATTCTAATTATTAGAGAAGTTACTCTAATTATTAGAGTAGCTGCTCCCAAGCCTATAAATATAGTGCCCATGCGCACAATTGGGAGGGAAGATTTTCAACAGTCAAGTAGCAAAACTCTTATAGTTTGTTTAAAAGTTAGAATATTTTCCAAGTGCCCACAGCAGGAGGTCTAAGAGGGGATGGATATTTATTTGAGGATTGTGTACTTGAGCACACCTTGTGTACAGCAATAAAGACGAGCTCTTTGATTCATCCTTGCAGCACTTGAGATTTGTTTTCTTACGCATTTCTTTTATTTTATTTTCTTATGCATTTATTTTATTTTATGCACTTTACATTTCTGTTATTAACACAGCAATTCATTTTGTTCAGTTAAGAAAATCATTAAATTACACAAGCATGACCACTTTGAGCATGCGTGTAATGCTTGGTAACCAAGTAATGATTAGTGTTTGGTAATCCCAGTAGTGTTGCACTAGTTCAAGATGTGTACGGCAAGTGGGAACAGATGTTGGTATTAGGATTAGTTCAAACTTAGTTAATGAGTAGTTAAGCTAAATTAGTCACCTAGTTATCTCTCTCTTTCCCTATTAGCATNTTCATTCACATCATTGGAACGAACCCCTGGGGTTGGTTGAGAAAATAATAAATAAGAATACATTGCACACTGAACATAAAAGTATGTCTCCTTCTTTATACGAAAGTGCCCTACTGCCTAGGTCTGAAATAGAAAATAATCGGCAGTGTAATACACATGACGTTGATCCGCTAGTTCCTCAACAAGTTCGAGTGGTATATATTCATCCTAATGAGTATATACCAGACTTCAGCTTTATCCTCCATCAAGATGAAAAACTGCATTGGTGAGACTTAGAAGGTAACATAATGTTACCTCCCAACTGTTCAGTCCCAAGCATGCTTCTTCATGCTCTCACACGAATTGGCATGCCACACTTACATGCAGAATACATTGCGCAAGACCATGACTTGAGAGAATACCATCCCATGGAGGCATAATGTCAAAGGAATTTGCAATAGGATAGACATCATAAGTCTTTGAAGGGTAAGTCGTTGCAGGATGTCCCACATATCTTAAGTGAAAATGAGGATGGTGAACTTGTCTCAGGTAGTCGCCCACACAATGATGTTCCTCCCCTTGACTTTGGCCAAGGGGTTGTGTATCAGAACCTTCATTCCACTATTCATAACCCAGGTTCTGATACCCACAGGCATAAAGGATTCAAAAAATGGACACGAACACATGATAAAGATAGACATTCTGATTGTAATCGTGATCGAGGCCGATACCGCCAAAGAGAAGGTGGTAGAAACCATCATGGTGACAGTTCTCCTTCTTCTTCATCTTCATCATCTCCTTCATCCTCTCCTTCAGTGTTTCGATGCAGTCATAAAGAAAAAGACCATGGGGATAAAGGTAAGCAAAGTGGAAGTCATAGATGAAATAGCTAGGAAAGGGGATGAGGGCACTCTAGAGAGTCACAACATAGAAGAAGGGAGAGTAGGGAACAATGTAGGCATCATAGACACCATGGATGAGATGATCACGATGAACCCATACTCGCTACTCAAGGTATGTTGGACATAACTAAGGCTATTAGAATTCCAACAAGGCACTAGAAAGATGGTAGGATCAAGAGATTATATATGAACAATATCCCACGATTTGAAGGGGGATACAACGTTGATCCTCAAAATCACTTACAAGAATTCCATGATGTGTGTTCCTTACAAAATATAGAGAATGAATGAAAAAACTTAAGTTGTTTCCACAGACGCTAGTTAAAGAAGTGAAAATCCAGTACCAGTCTTTAGAACGAGAATCCATTCGTAGGTGGAGTACTATGTTAGAACTATTTAATGACAAGTACCAAACATACTCCCAAGTGTTTAACTTGTGAAAGCAAATCCAAGGCTAGAAACAAGCAGGACACGAACCCTTGGATGTTGCCATGGGTTGATATTATGCACTATTAGACTGTTGTCCTGGCCATGTGATGAAGTGTCAATAGTCGATGTGTTTACTAGGCCGTGTATACCAGACCCTATATACCTGGCCAGGTCGATGTGACCCCGTATATGCGGCCCTATCGACGCATCCTTCCATGCAACGACATGGCCCAATTTATGCAGAGCCTATTCCAGCCTATAAATAAGAGGGCTCCCACCTCTCTTAGGTACCTTTTTTTCAATTGTAGCAAAGCTCTTGTAGTTTGTTTTCATGAGAGTTAGAATATTTTCCAAGTGCCCGTAGTAGGTGTAAGAAAGGTGTTCGGCTCTTTATTCAAGCACCAATGTACCTGAGCCCATTGGCATGAACGACAATAAAGACGAGCTTTTTAATCATTCCTTGCAGCAATTGGACTTAGTTATTTAATGCATTTAATAATTTAAATATTTCTATGCTTTAATAGTTCTTAAGTTTATATTGTTATTATTTTAATTGCTATCACTTGTTTATAGTTCATAGGAGCCATAAGTACGACCATCTCGAACATAAACCCAACGCTTGGCAACCTAGTGACACTTAACGTCTGTAACCCAGTAGCAGTTAGGGGATGCTTAGGATGTGCATGGAAGATGGGATCAGATACTTATGCTAGGAATAGTTAAGATATAGATTAGGATAATTATAGATTAGATAATATTTCATTCCTTACTTTCCATACCTTAATTAGACGCCAAAAGATAAAGTAAAAAGCTATAAAAATTAGTTGCCTCAATCTTACTTAACCATCGCCACTAGAACACCACAAGTGAGGTTGGGAAGACAATGACCATTCTAACCAAGAGTTTGCTGGTTAAGGTCTAGTGTATGCGAAGTGCTTACAGTCTACAGAATTCGATCAAGTTGTGTGTGAACGCCTATGATTCGCATGGTTGGGCATAGGGGTACCTAGCCACTCATCATTGGTGCTATTGCCAGGGACTATTATTCTTACATGTGACAATTAACCTTAGCAAACTTATTATTCATATCATTAGAATGAACCCAGGATAGGAAAACTTACGCATGCTAGGCAGACTAAAGAAAAGGTAAAGTACACCGATTAAATGGATCATCTAATATCCAATATGTCTTCTTCTCATAGGTGAGATGGATCCAACCCACTAGTGCCACAAGAATGTCAGGTGGTATACAAGCATCTCGATGAATATGCCCCTTACTTCACCTTCATCCTACATCAGGATGAACATCTGCGATGGTGGGACATGGAAGGTAGCATTGTACTACCACCTGACCGATCGGCTCCTGGGATGCTGTTTCACAATCTTACCAAACTAGGCATCCAGGACTGTGGTGCAGAGTATGTCATGGAGGACAATGACTACTAGGACTATCATCCCACTAAGGCCTAACAAGCATGAGATCAGCAACAGGTAGAATGATACAAACACATGAAGGGAAAATAATTCAGGACGATGGGCAGCCTATCTTTCATGACTCCCATTTAGCCGAACTTCTTCTAGGACACCAAGTCATCTAATCCATCATCCAGAACAAGCAAGCAAGTAACCGGGACCCCTAGGATGATGGAGGATCAGGTAGGAAAGGTGATAGCACAAGCAAGGATGGGTAGGAAGATCATGGCCACTACTAGAGCAGAGGGGGAGATTGACACCAGGATGGTGGCTATCCCTCTCCCTCTTCTCCAACCTCTCACTCTGCACTACCTTCATCCAGTTCAGACTCTAATCATAACCGTGGTAGAAAGGAGCGAGGTGATGGTGGTCATAAGGATCGAAAGGAACAACGTGAGGAAGTGCATGACCAATCATGTGAGCCTCACCGTCATAAAAGGAGGGGCAGCCGGAATCATCATAGACACCGTGGTCCTCAACAGGACTATAACTTGAATGAGCCATTGCTGGCTACTCAGACCATGCTCTATATCAATGAGGCAATTTAGATCCTTAGTAGGCACTTGAAGGATAGCTGAATCAAACGCATTGATATGAACAACATCCCCAGATTTGAAGCGGGATACAATTATGATCTGCAAACTCACTTGCAAGCGTTCCATGACGCTTGCACCCTGTAGAATATTGATAATAATTGGCAAAAGCTTAAGCTATTCCCTCGCATACTCATCAAGGAAGCAGAAAGCTGGTACTAGTCTTTGGAACCGAAATCAATTAGAAAATGGAGTACAATGCTTGAAATCTTCAATGACAAGTATCAGACTTACTCTAGAGTGGTGAATTTGAGACGTCAAATCCAAGGGTGGAAGAAAGGTAATCATGAACCCTTGGATGCAGCCATGAGCAGGTACTATTCATTGTTACATCGGTGCCCTAGTCATGGCTACTTTCAGAGGGCACAACTTCACCATATCATTAATGGGCTCCACTTTGAAATAAGAAAAACCCTTGGCGTTTACACCTAGGGACGATTATCAGAACTAAGGGCCCATCAACTACAGTGGCTCATTAAGTAAGTGGCCAAAGAAGAGGGGGAACTTAGAAAGAAGGAGAGTGTAGAAGAGTTTAATTAGGATCCTGCCATCAGAAAGAGGGAAGTCCAATTTTGTGAAGATGAGGAGGAATCACCATTGGAAGCAACGATGAACAAAAGAACCTTGCCCTTACAAAAGTTTGCATCTGAAATATCAACAAAGATTGATAAGATGTGGGACTCTTTGGACGAAAAATTCCAAAGTGTGCTAAAAATTTCTGAAGAGTCCAGAGAGCAAGGTAATGATCGCCAAGCCATTGGTAGAACTCACAAAGAAAGATGCTCCATTCATTTGGACCAAGGAATGTGAATCTGCATTCCAAGCGCTTAAGCAGAAACTCATAGAAACTCCAGTTCTACGGGTATCTGATTGGTCTAGGTCCTTCCACATTATGACAAATGCATCCAACTATGCCTTGGGAGCCATGCTTACACAGTGTGATGATCAAAAACGTCCATACTATATCCATTATGCAAGCCGTAGCATTGTTGGTACTCAACTTAACTACACCACCACTGAAAAGGAGTTGATGGTGGTGGTGTTTGCCTTGAAGAAATTCTAACACTATGTACTCGAATACAAGGTGTTCATGCATACTGACCATAGTGCTACCCAGTTCCTGATGAACAAACCAATGGTGAGCCCCTGCATCATCTGATGGCTGGTGATTCCCTAGGAATTTAACCTCACCATGGTAGATTGAAAGGGAAACGAGAATGTGGTTGCTGACCACTTACCTTGATTGTGATGGGATGACGCAGAAGAGGAGGAGCCCTTTTCTAACCAATTTCTAGATGAACTCTTCTTCGTAGGCGTGATCGATTCATAGGTGCCCAAAGCATCACCGTGGTTCAGTCACATCCTCACCTATCTCACAACTCAAGAGTTACCCAAGGAGTGGGACCATCGGCAGAAACAACAGTTTCTTCATACGGCCAAGCCTTTCATGGAAATCAATGGCCACCTTTATAAGGTGTGCGTAGATGACCTAGTCTGATGGTGTGTCCCTGATGACGATACCCTGCATGTCCTCCAAGATGTTCATAAGGGCCCTTGTGGGGGCCACTATGTTGGATGCCGTACAGCCATTAAGATCCTGCTTGCTAGATATTACTGGCCCACAATATTTAGGGATGCACAATGGTTCATCCACTCCTACGAAAGATTCCAAAGAGATGATGGGATTATTGGACGAATGGAGGGACCTCAACAATCGATCCAAACACTGGAGCCCTTGGACATTTGGGGCATCGACTTCATGGGGCCCATCACACCCCTATCCAATAGAAAGGCATACATCCTCATAGCTATGGACTACTGCACAAAGTGGGTAGAGGTGGCTACTGTCATCGACTATTCTTCAAACATCGCCGCATGATTTGTCTAACAAAAAATCATCAATAGGTTTGGACTGCCACGTGCACTCATCTCAGACAATGGGACTCATTTCACAGGTGTCACTTTTCGAAAACTCATCCCAATACTCCTCTCACTATTTTTGGAATTTTTTGTTTTCCACTTTTTTGTTTTTCAACATTGTTCATACGTTTGCTAATTCTTGCTAATTTTTCCTTGCTTTAATTATTTTTCCATTTCTTTGTTGTTGTTTATTTATAAGTATGTGTGTGTTTCATTTTTCAAGTGATCACTAATAAGCCATCTTATTGTCATCAATTTTGGCATGGATGGTTTTTGTTGCGATGGGTCATTGAAAATAGCCACTTATTTTACCTCACTCCTGCCCTCGCATGGTAGTTCTTGGACTTTGTGTCTACTTTCACCTCAAAATATCGACAATGAGTCCACGTCATCCACCCATTCATCCACTCCATGGTTTTCCAACTCTTGGAAACGTGCAACCCCATTTCACTTAGAAAAATTATAATTAATGTATGACTTGTGTAGTTCCTAGACTTAGGGATGACCCAATGGTTTGACTCAAGTGTGACTTTAAGGGGAATGCAACATCCATTATCCTCTCCTAATCCTTGGGTGGTAGGAGTGCCCTTATGGGTTTCTTTCCACTCCACATCCTTCTCTACAAGGAAGCCCCTTGGCAGTTTGACCTTGCATGGTGTGGTCCTCATCAAAAACAGAAAAAAAAACATGAGGATTCAAAGCACACCCCTTAGTCGAATGCATGCACACAAGCATGGGTATTTGCATGGTGTGGTTCCCAGAAAATAAAAGCATACATAAGAATAAAATCTTCACCATGTGGGAATTCAAAGAACACCCCTTAGACTGCCTCTCACAGGCCACAAGTACTAGTTATGGGACTTCCTTCATCCCCTCTAACTTGGTCTTGTTTCCCTTCCCTCCTCTCATGTTTGTTGGAGTGGTGGTTCTCTACGGGTGCATTCTTGTCCACATGGGAGGTGGATGAGTCTTTGCATGTGCTACGATGTCACTAGATGTGGCTAGTTTGGGTCTGAACTCAGGCAGGGTCCTATTGGGTCGCTTAATTACAACTTCACACGGGGTTTCATGTGACGATAATTGGAATTCCAATCTCACTCATCTACCTCTTCACCCATTTCTCTCCATGCCTCACCTCACTACCTGTCTTATGTTTTGATCGTTGTCATGATTCCTTTGAACTTCTCATGCTGTAGTAAGTTCTCATGGATGGGTATATTAACCTGCAATCACCATTCCTTAGTCCTGGGGCCCATGGACCCTGGTGTTGGGGATATGCAAGGGCTACGAAGGCAACCACCTACTATGGGGAGGACCTACTTGCATATTATCGATACCGTTTATTAGTTCCCATCCTATTGGTTTAATTGGTGGCTTATTTCCATGTTATCCATCATTCGATTTCTTTCCCGTAGAATCCTTTCTCACCACATTCTTCTCCTTATGAATTTTTTTCTAGCTCGATTTTCCTTCCTTTTGTCCTTAGCTGTGTTCCGGGCCTCTCATGCTCTTCAACCACCCTAATTTGCTATTTTAAATTCATATTTTTGTGCATTTTTTAGGCTGGTCAATGGGTGCGACCCACTGTGTATATGTGGCCCCGTCAACGCAGCATCCAACCCCTATATATATGGCCGTTGCACTTTCAAATTTCATCATTTTGCAAACAAATTGGAGGGAGATTTTGCCATTTTTTCTACCCAACTTCTTCCCAAGCACATACATTCCATCGCACGTCTGCATCAATCGATCCTTGCCCTTTTAGGCAACCAAAGGTATGCTCTCAGTCGTGGGGGGTGAAGCCTATGTGTAATTAATTAATTAAGACTTTGCACCTCTAAGGGAAGAAATGAAAACAACCGTTTAAACTTCAACTCATCCCTTGTTGTTTTTGGCTCTAGCCCATGAATTAACACTCTGGTGGACTTAATGGAATGCTCGTGCCAACAACATAACTTAGTCAAACTGAGAAGGTGTATAAGGACCATTTTGAACTACTTATGCACAGTCTAACGAGCAGTTATTTTTTATTGTAGATGGAACCCAAACAAAGGCATCCAAGAGGTGAAGGACCATCACAACCAAGGGACAAGCATCCATGAATGGGAAGGGGACGATGCATGCAGTAGCCAAAGCATGCGGAGGGCTCTCATGCAACTGGCCCCCTCCACAAAGGACCTGATGTGGAATTTGTCCATTAGATTCTTGAAGAGGAGATTCCTAGCAAGTAATCGCAAGGGGATGAAACTCTAGGGATAGCACCATGGCTTGAGGTCATCCTGACCCAAGCATACCAGGATGCTATCAAGCCGCGAGAAGTGCAATGGATGGTCCTACAAGAGCTAAACTTTGAACTATTTCTTGAGAACACACTAGAAGATGTGAGGCTTCAACTATAAAACTCTCTGATATGGCCAATCATCACAACCAGTGGTGAATGGTAC
>MNCI01006449.1:70222-89403 GCA_015680685.1 Gnetum montanum
TACTCTTGAGATGGGAAGAGAATGGGGAGGATTACGCTGGTAGGAATCCTCATATCTCTAACCCCCTCATCTTCTTTCTCAAGTGAATCCTCATTTTCTTGGAGTGTACAAATTTTGTTTTCAACATCTCCTTTTTCAACCATCCTACTTCTTCGATTTGAAATAATGTTATCCATCATGAAAGGTTCACTATAGATGTATATTTGATTCGGTTCTCCTTTCCAAGGTAACCACATATGAGAATAATCTGGTGATATATAACCCGAGAAATTCTTGCTCCAACTTCTACTCAATAAGAGACTATGTGAATCCGGTATATCTGCCACTTGAATAGTTACTCTACTTTTGATGCGGGGTTCAGAAGCAATTTCCAATAGAACACTTGGTAATTGACCCACAATCTTCACTCTACTTTTATCCACTTGAACAATCTTTCTATTTGATTTTTCAGGAATCAAACCAAGTCTCTTACATATAGATAATGGCATTATAGTAGATGTAGCTCCAAAATCAACCAAGCAATTATGTAAGAATTTATCCTTTAATTTCATTGTCAAAAAGAAAGGAGGAGCTTCCTTGTCATACGAAGTCCTTAACTTTTCATCATTGTTAGACACATAACTTAACTCTGATTCTCTAGCTCTCCTTTTACCTTTAATGAATTCTAAAGCCTTTCTTTGCTGATCTCCTATTTGAAGCAACTGATAGAGGCTAATATTGGTCTTGACATGTTTAAGGTCTTTAATCAAATCATATTCTCCATCACCAATAAAGCTTGATCTCTTTATCCATTTATTAAAAGACTGATTTGGAGTACTTTGCTCTACTTGATTGTCTTTACCTTTATTCTTGTCTCTTCTATTTGGCTCAAAAGCTTTTCTCTTAGTAGATGGATCAGTAATAACGTTTGGGGGTCTAGAAGTAGTTAATCTTTCCTTAGATCGAAGACTATATCCATTCTCCTCATAGTTATTGCATTCCTCATCTGAAGACATATCTTCTTCATAACTTGATAGAGAAGAAGTATCACTAGATCAATTGCTTGAAGATTTACTCACATAATGAACACTAGATAACTCATTATCAGATTCAATATCAAGAAAGTTGGACATAATAAGATCACTTTCATCCTCATCTTCTACTAACTTAGTGTCTTGATGTTTATGCTTTCTATTTTTCCTTTCTTCCTTGATATTAACTCTTGCCAATGCTTTTTCAAGCTTCACTATTTTGTTAGACATATCTCTCATTAATTGTCCTTTTTCAGATCCTACTCTTTCATGTTCTTGCTCTATCTTAACATGAGATGGACCTGGTAAAGCTTTAAATTGAGCAAAATCTTGCATAGGAATCATAACTCTTTCTTCTCTTTTTTGAATTGCAATATTTTCTTCAGGATTCAAGTTCAACTGTTTTTCTAACTGTATAGCTTCACTAAAGTAGTCATTTAGTGTAGTTAAGTTTGGAGTTCTCCTTAACCAAATTGAAATGTTGGGGTTGACAGCCTTAAGGTAAGTTTCCTTAAGCATTTCTTCTGATGGCCTATATTGCCTTTGAAAGAGTCCACAAATTCGTTGAAACTTAATGTTGAAATCTCTAATTGACTCTTTAACTCCTTGCTTAGCTTGTATCAGCCCACAGTATAGTTGTTGTTGATCTAATTGATTACCAAACTGGGCTAAGAAAAGATTCTTCATGTCATCCCAACTTGTAATACTATTACTTGGTAAGTTTGAATACCAAATCTGAGCCATATCCTTTAGATTTGATACAAACAACCTACAAGCTTGATCTTGATGTTGAATATTTGCATGAGCTAAAGCTAACTCAAACATGTGAATATATTCTTCAGCTAAATAAGCTTTTCCAGGAATAAAAGGCTCAGGCAAATATTTGTAAACTACCTTAGGAATATCATTGTAATTTTGAAATCCTAATGGTGTAACTCCTTGCCAAGGATTTGCCATCCTATTCCTTTGAAATGTTGAACTCTTAGACTTTCTAGATCTTCTCTTACGAATTGATAAACCAGAGATAATGGGTGATCTTCTTGATCTTCTAGTTTTCACTCCACTACTTGTTCCCAATTCAGAAACTTTCTTTTGTTCTTCTTCTGATGAAGAATCAGTCTTAGAATCTAGAATATCTTTTGAAACTTTGAAACTTTCCAAACTATGAAATTTCTTGGTCATGAACTGAAAATAGTATCTAATTCTTAAGCCTTACAAATAATTGTTGATGTACTAAAAGTATAAGGCTTATGAACCTAGAGGCTTAATTTTCAGCCCTCCTTCTAGCGCCAAAAGAACTGTTGGCGACCGTTTGGGACGCGACCGCCAACGAGTGTCCTCGAACAGGATTTAGGTGCCTGCTGGTCTCTGGCAACACCAAGGCCCAGATACCTCCAAATAAACTCAGTAGTTAATGTGAGTATGTGTGTGTGCTGTTGCGGCGTGTGGTTGTGTAAAATGTAACAATTGCGTTGTGTGTGAACTACAAATGACTTACTTTAAAGAGATTCAGCCAACTTTGCCAAGTACTGTGAGTTCTTGAAAATTTCCTATTTTGTTCAACTGCCTAGTCTACGCGGTCCTTATAATACCTACTTGTAACAAATAAAATTTTGCAAAAACATTTGAGCACAACTCCGCAATCTACTCCTAATTTTCCCCAGAGAAAGAGATAGTTCCACAAGAAAACTAGAAATAGAGCAAGATTCGATGGAAATAAGCAGAAAAGAAAAGAAAGCAGATTTGTGTAGACCTCAAATATTTAAACAAGGTAAAATGACACGAGTAAACACTTCGCAATAAAGCTATCCCAAATTCAATATCTACGAATTGTTCAAACTTCCAAGGCTCAAACAAGCAATATCTTCAAGACAATCCTACTATGCTACCAAAAATTGCTGCGTAAACTACCACGTACGAGACTCCATTTTGACTAGATAATAGATGTCAACGATTGCATTCAAACAGAACCTTTAAAAGACTTGACAATTTCTGATTGAAATACCACGAGAATTCACTTTAAAGATAAAAAGAAGCTATTCTGGTCCCATCAAAATACCAAAGATTTTTTGAACCCTCTCGACTATTGAATTGTTCAACGGCATGACTACAAACAGAGGCTCTCTTACAACAATCCCAATAGCAGTTCCCATACGTTGCACAATAACAAAATTTACTACTAAAATTCTCTTAATGCTTTTAAACACAAGTGCTTCTATGGCAAAATTTTAACAAAAATTTCCTATCGGGCAACAAGAACGATAAGAGCAATCTAAAAATCCCAGAATTACTTGCCAAGGATGATACTATCTAAACCACTAGCTAAACAATTTAAACCAAACAAAAAATGAAATGCATAAGTCACAGGACCATGACAAAGAGGCTGAAATCTTTACTCTAGCAAGCCATCTTACAAGCAGTCATCACAATTTCTTCTTTACAAAGCTCTTCTCAAGACCCCAAGTGTGTCTCCAAGTGANCTCTCAAGACCCAAGTGTGTCTCCAAGTGAGAGCCCAATTGCTAACTAGTAGCCTTCCAAAGTGTGATGTATGAGACCTCCCAAAAGTCTGAATGTTATGATCTTCCTCCCCCTTGACCCCTGAAGCCTTTTTATAGGGTTCCAATGTAGGTAGGGAAGTTACATATTTGAAAATATCTCACCTAACTTCTCTCCCAAGTAACCTGGCCAACCAATTAGGAGATTACTTGCCCAACAAGTTAGGTAAGTTACAACAATTTTGGGTGGTTTCAACCACAAAAGAGATAAAAATGCTGCATCTGACACGTGTCCCATTTATTTGACAAGTGGCCTTTGTAGTTGACAAGTGGCCCTTGTAGTTACAACCACTTCAAAGATTAAAAAGCTATGGTTCCCAAGTGTCCTATTTGGTGGTTATAAGTACCATGGAAAATTGAAATTTAGTTGTAACCACCAAGGGGAAGTTATCACCACCATGATATTTAAAAATTGTTAAGGACACTTGTTCCATACATATAATATTGAATAACTACCTTATAACTTCTCTTTCCTTTTGAATTAATAACAATATGCCCTTTACTTCTTTCTTAAACAAAGCAAAAATGAAAATCAAATTAAATTTGATTAAAAAGGTTCGGTGGAATGAAAAGTGAGTGAAATATCGGTAATATCAACATCCATGTTTATGTCCATGTTTAGCTTAGAAATGGCCTGTTTTGTGGCTGTGGCTACTGCCAAACCTCTTCTTGTTTCATCGTCCTACTGCAGGAACCATAGTTTCTTCTGTTCTTTTCCAGCCCGTACGCGATTTCTGTTGACGTCGGTTTATTGCTTTGCTGCTCTTGCCGCCTGCAGCTGCTGTTCTGCTTCTTCCGCGTCCTCTATTCATTCGCCCTCCGCCGACGTGCAGCCCTGCCCTTCTGTTTCTTTTGCACCCGCAGGCTCTCGTGCTGTCGCTCGTGGCACAACGGCCAATGCTCCAGACGGCGCGCAGGCTGCACCAGCCGACGGACATAGCAAAGGCCAACACGTCTCCCACAGCGGCGCTCACGGCAATTGCAGTAGCAGTAGTGGCAGTAAAATGATCTTCAGCGTAGGCCCATCAGCAAGGGTTTTAAGGGTTTGCAGGTAGTGGATTTGCATTTCCCTGTAACTGTTATTGCATTGAACAAAGATTGCAGAGAGGGTTTTAAAAATTTCGACGAAAATATTCGAAGAGAGGAAGCCATCATATCCAACTTCTCCGCAGGCAATTTCAAAATGTTTCCTTCCACCCTCAGCTCTGAGGAATAAATATCAACAGGAACAGAAATGCAATTCAAACCGTGGTTATTCTTCCCAGATAATTTTGAATGATGGTCCAAGTAAATCACAATTACTGTAATGTCATCATGGAAATGGCATCGAATGCCTTTCTCAATCTTTCTAAGGTCTGAATATCTCATTTCCCACTTCCTTGATGCACGTTCGAGAGCATCTTTAACCAACCTTTTTGCGATACCCGTTCGTGGATTATTGTGCACAATGTCAACTGCCTGATCATCTGAAAGTTGCTCCCATAAGCCATCCGATGCAAATATAAGAAATCTGTCCTGAGGTCTAAGCTTCCTCACATGTATAGATGGTTCCAGTGATTCCGAGAAAACTAGGTTCCTCCTATCGGTGTCCCCTCAGTGCCACGGCCCTTAATTTCCTTGATTGTGTGTACTTTTGTGCTCTGTTTTATTGTATAGCATACTCCCATGGATAGGCCTTTTTTTAAAATGATAATTTAAGGTTTTGTTTTTGTCCGAATGCCAACAAGGAATGAAATCCCATGGAATGGTAAGATTTTTGCATATGGGCAACATGGTCCCTGGAAGGAGCCTCTACAACCTTTGTGGATTGGTTGGTTCAAGGATGCAAGTTGGACAAGGCCTCTAAGATTTTTGGGCATTCAACCATGCCTTTGTGGATGCGAACCAATTAGCCAAAAGCTTGTCTTAATCAACATGGTAGACTTCAAGGTGAAGAAACAGAATCTCAAAAATCTCTTTTAAATTTTTCAAAAATCACCATAACCTTATAAAGCCTATTCCATGAAATGGCCAAAATGTGCCAACAGGTACCTAGGAGAGACCTATCTCTTCTAGACGAATTGGTAACTAGGGTTCAAAGTAAGGATCAAAGACATCTATGTCTCTTACTCTTCAGAGGTAATAGTGCAAGCTTTAGGGTTGCCAGAGACAAGAGCAGATGTGGCAAAGATTCCAAAACAAGCAGACCCTGAGGTAAAAGAGGAGTGGATTAGGCGGTGCTATGGGGTAGACCACAAGGAGTTTGTCTCTCTAACCATCGTAGAGAGGGTATATTCAAAGATCATGTCTTACAGCCTAAATCTGATCATAAGACCCAACAAAATCATGGCCTTCTCCACTTGTGCATGTGCTGCTCTAAGTGGGAATTTTCCAATGAGTCTTCCACACTTATTATTCTTGGAGATTGAAAAGAGGTTCGTCGAAAGTAAACATGGAAGACAAGATCTCCCCTTCTCCTACCTGATCAGGAAGTTATGCAAATAGGCAGGGATAGCACGGTATGCCAATGATACAATCTGACATACCCTGATTACCTCATGGCATGAAATGATAAAGGATAGGACTCCTACCATTACACAGATGGAGGAAGAGCAGCAACCACCTCCACCACCTACACAAACAACAAGGTCAAGTTCGCAAACTATTGCAGAACACATTCATGAAATCTGACAATCACTCTTGAGTCAGCAAGAGCAATCTGGCAGGTCTGGTGGAGGGGAAGACCCTTCAATCTATCATCCTACAATGAGCCACCTAGAGCAAGTGGCTCGATCAATCAGTTTGCTAGAAAGAGCAGGGCCGATGTTCTTCATCGCCCGAATGCAAGTGCCAAAAAAAATAGATCCTAGCATCTGAGAGGTAATAATGTCAACCCAGCAACTATTCCATGAAATTTCAGGGAATGTCGCTACCTTCTTGGTACGCTTGGAAGATGGCGAGGGGGTGACAATCCTGGTGATGTAGCACTAAGGATAGGAGACTCCAGCTGAAGTGGTTGCTGATATGATTGCTATGGCACTCAACTCACCAACAATGCCTATACCAATGTACATAGGTTTCAAGATGTATAGGAATCTACTGAAACTTCACATAGTAGGATGGATGCAGCACAACACGAAGAGCTGTTTGATCGACTGGTGGAAACCGGGCAACTACTTCTAGATGTCTTTGACCTTCTGGATAACATCACTGCAACCCAGTCAGAGCTACTTTCAGTAAGAGAGAAGAACCTTCTCTTGGAAGGGCAACTTGAAGCTACTTAAGCCACTTGTCAATGCTTGGCAATAGAAGTTTTCCAATTAAGACCCCAACTTGTCAATCTAGCTCTCCTCAACCATGAGCTCACTAGAGATGAAGCTTTTCAGTAGCTTCAAGTTAAACTTCTAATAGTTGAGGATGAGTGAGAGTTAGTGATCTTTGACAAGGCCCTGGCAGATACTCAAACATATCATTTAGATAAGGACTTGACAAAGGTTCTCCAGGAGAATGTCAGGTTGACTGGGGAGGTCCATCACCTATGTAATGTTGGTACTAAAAATGAGCACATGAAAAACTTTATTCACCAACAGCATGAAGAGCTAGCCAGGGTGAGTGCTGTTGTGAGAAGGTTGGCCACTAAGAATTGAAATCTATCCATGGATGAGATTCAAGCCTTGCAATAGAAATTTGCCATCGAAGTCGTTGCTTGGAAGAATGAGGCCCTGAAATTTGAGAAAGTCAAGAATCATTACAAGGACCAAGTGGGACTACAAAAGGAAGTAAATCAGAAGAAGATTCAAGTCGCAAAGGCCAAGCTAAACCAAGCACTCCAGCAGCTCCACGAAGGAGGTAAGGTATGATAACCTATCTTTTATGGGTTAAAGGCCTAAAATCAAGCTAAAATCTGCCTCAAGGAGCTACAAATTGAAGAAATGATAGATTATATGGAGCTCGCCAACCTTCGCTATGAAAACCTGGCCATGCTCACAGCTAGGAGATCGTGGTCTGAATTGGAGAAGCAAGTGGCCATCTCGTATTCTTTATACAAGGGTGAGTTCCAAGCGCATAAAGCGAGAAAGCAAAAATTGAAAATAGCAAATGTGGAACTCGAGATTCTTTGCACGATTTTCGAAGGATAGCGTGCAGTCGTAGAGAACTTGGCCCATCGGATGAATGACTACCAGCAGCTATAGACATTAATCTGAGCGTTCGACATCGAACGAAAATAGTTCGTAGCCTGGTTCATTAACTTGAAAGAACTCTTCCTAGTGCTGCTATGCCCTTGGGAGGTTCCAATCCCAGCACACATCGGTGAAGTTGCCTGGACAGTGAACGATCCTAGAAGCAAAGGGGAAAAAATGAGGGTCCTCTTGGAGGCTTTTTGGCTACCTCTAGAAGTTGCAGCTGCTGCGGGACAACCATCATTCATGCTACTACCATCTCATGGGCCAGAGGCTGGTGAAGATTCATTGGAACCACTGCCCCCAGGGACGGTGTGATCTTCTCTGACAATTTTGACATCCTTCTACATGACAGAGACTCTAGGAACGGCAGGGTGTTCAATTTTCTCTCTGAACACCACCATTTTTGTAATTTTTCCTCCTCTGTACACTCGAGCACTTGGTAAATTATTGTTGAGTCATGTGTGTGTTATGTGGGTCAAGTCATGTGCATAATGAATAAAACTCCATACCTTCCAAATTGTAGAGAAACTCAAGGATGAGTTTTTACTCAGTCGTGGGGGTATGATGAAGTGTCAATAGTCAATGCATTTACTAGGCCATGTATACGGGACCCCATATACGTGGCCACGTCAACGAAGCCCCATATACATGGCCCCGTCGATGCATCCTTCCATATATTGACATGGCCCCATTTATGCAGAGCCTATTCCAACCTATAAATAAGAGGGCTCCTACCTCTTTTAGGTACCTTTTTGTCAATTGTAGTGAAGCTCTTGTAGTTTGTTTCGACGAGAGTTGGAATATTTTCCAAGTTCCTGCAATAGGTGTAAGAAAGGTGTCTGACTCTTTATTCAAGCGCCAATGTACCTGAGCCCATTGGCGTGAACAGCAATAAAGATGAGCTTTTCAATCATTCCTTGTAGTAATTGGACTTAGTTATTTAATGCATTTAATAGTTTAAATATTTCTATGCTTTAATAGTTCTTAAGTTTATCTTGTTATTTTTTTAATTGCTATCGCTTGTTTATAGTTCATAGGAGCCATAAGTACGACCATCTCAAACATAAACCCAATGCTTCGCAACCCAGTGACACTTAATGTCTAGTCACCCAGTAGCGATTAGGGGATGCTTAGGATGTGCACAGAAGATGTGATCGAATACTTATTCTAGGAATAGTTAAGATATAGATTAGGATAATTATAGATTATATAATATTTCATTCCTTACTTTCCATACCTTAATTAGATGCCAAAAGATAAAGTAAAAAGCTATAAAAATTAGTTGCCTCAATCTTACTTAACCATTGCCACTAGAACACCATAAGTGAGGTTGGGAAGACAATGACCGTTCTAACCAAGAGTTTGCTGGTTAAGGTTTAGTGTATGCAAAGTGCTTACATTCTATGAAATTCGATCAAATTGTGTGTGAATGCCCATGATTCACATGGTTGGGCGTAGGGGTACCTAGCCGCTCATCACCATGGTTATTCACAAAGGGATCAATTGCACCATCTCATGGATGGGTTAAGGCATGAAACAAGAAAAACCCTTGGGACTTATGCCCAAGAAAGACTATCTGAGCTTAGGTCCCATCAAATTCAAAGACTATTGGAGCAAGTTGCTAAAGAAGAAGGTGAGCTGCGAAAGAGAGAAAGTGTGAAAGAGTATAATCAAGATCCTTCTCTCCGAAAGAGGGGAGTAAGATTTTTTGAGGATAAAGAAGAGTCACCACTCAAAGAGATGGTGAATAGGAAAACTTTTCCTATCCAAAATTTGACATCAAAAGTATCGGCAAAGGTAGACCAAATGTGGGACTTCCTAGATAATAGATTTCAATAGATTTCAATCTATTCTTAAAATAGTAGAGGAGTCTAGAGAGCAAGGTAGTGATCACGAAAAAAGAAAAAAAAAAGAGAAGCTGAATATGCACATAGCAAGGGTAAGAGAAAAGTTGCCATCATTGAAGAGGTTTTGGAGTAAAAAACAGACAATAATAGTGGATGTGAAATATGTTAATATCACCATCCTAAGAAATATTGCCCTGTAATCTCACATCTGCAAGAGTCTGGGGTGTATGCACTTAACCCACGATTGAACAAATGGCAAGCACCTGGAAGGTTACCTCACCCCCAAGGTAACCCAAGATAATTCCACCAACCCTTAACATATTATCCAAGTGGAACTCCACCATAACTGATTGAGCAATATCAACAATGCCAACACCCACAATCATGGGGAATGCCACCACCAAGGCAACAGTATCCTTACCAACAATCTGACCTGTATGGATATTATGTGCAGCAGCCAATCTCCCCACGTGACTCTACTAGTCACATCACTCCTCAACCTCACTACCAAGCCGAAGAGTATTATGGGACTCCCTCTTCTAGGGGTGATATTCCACAACCATATCATCCTTCTCATCTAGCCACATCTCTTCCACCAATAGTTCCACTACCACCTGCTCTAGCTATGCAGGGTGAAATCCCTACCCAATCATAGCAACGTAATGCCACAAGGGCTATTAACTCTTAACCTACTATTGGTTCCAACAACCACATGAAGAAAAGATCTTTCTTTCGAACCAATAGACCAACCAAGCCCTTACAATCACAAGCAGTTAATACCTTAGATGCCTTAGTATCAATCAAAAATTTGAAGCCTCCTTCAACTCAACCACTACACTCAATGCATACAGTCATGCTAACACATGCTATCACCGATTGAATCAAAGTTGTCCACATTCCCAAGAAATTCTCTAATCCTAGAAGTCCTCCAATATACTTACAAATCACTGGAAATGTGCCATGCAAGGCTCTTGTGGATTCAAGTCCTTGTGTCATCTTGATTTCTCAAGAAATGTACAAGGCCTGGAAGTTGCCTCTGAAACACTGTAAAAAATCGCGAGTCGGCCTCAGGCAAAGATTCGCAATTCAGGCAAGGGCGCATCCCAGCATTCCAGAGGGGGGAATAAGACAGAGCAACACCAATAGGTGCGTAGCATCAAGTTCACAACTTCTTGTGCAGATTCCTAATCTTTCTATGCTTTTTCTGTTTACGCTATATCATGCAACATAGCGTAATGATGCTTAGCATGATGGTGTTTCAACATAGTCCGGCATCAGGAGGATAGTTGCTTCAGCATAGGGAGAAGCTTAAGCAGCGCGATATGCGATTTCTTGCGCATTTTGCTAAGTCTTTCGTTCAAAGATAGGTTTACGCTCTGTTACGCACGGTAGCATAATAAGCTCCAAAACAGTCAAAGGCGAAGTCTAGGAAAACGCAACTGCTCAATCATACGCTCATCACGCAACGGAGCGTATCGCAGCGTATTACGTCGCCAAACTAGACATTGTTTACGCTTCACTACGCGCGGCTGCGTAAGAAAGCGTAAAATGGCTTTAATTCCATTATTCCCATGTTACGTTACGCTCATACACGCAACACAGCGTGAATGAGCGTAATGTAACCCAAGACAGTTGAAACATGCCCAACGCGCGTCTCTTCTTCACACACACAATACGCGAATAAGCGTATTATGCGTAATCAGGAAGTTTGACGTAAAATTGGTCAAACCAAAAGTGCCCGAAACACGCGGGGCACACGTCATCAGGGTTGCGCCTTTTCCACGGAGCGTCGCAGCCTATAAATACCCCAGTTGACAAAGATACAAAGGTTGGCAAATCAAAGAAGCAAAGACATTTTTCTGAGCACCAGAGCACTTATCACTTTTGAAGTAGAGATACAGAGAGCAGCACCTTGGCAATTGTTGACAGCATCACCTTACAGCAGAAACAGAGCACAGTTCGCTTTGAGCACCGGTGACGGGAGTAATCGTTCTGCTGGGAAGACTCTATTGGTCAGAAACAGTTGATCGGTAGACGTCAGAGCTTTGCCTTCCTTGCATCTCGGCTTTAGCCCACGAGGTAGATCGGACTTCTGTTTGGACAGTTTTGCTTGTTGTTTTGTGCTTGCTTCACATCCAGTAATCGGGGATTCCCCAGTGTAGTTTCTCATACAAAATATATATTTTTCAAGTCAAAGCGCAGATCTTGAAACTACGTGCTTCTCTTATGTCAACCTTCTTTTATCGTGTTTAGCGTTATCACCGTTGCAATCCATCTACATCGTTTTCCCCTCGTTTGATGATTCCTCGAATCAGATCGTTTTCACGAAATTTTCATCGGTTTACTGATTAGTAAGTCCCTGTCTGATCGACAAGACCATTCAGGGCACCACGGATTCGTTTTTCCAGCATAGCCCTCGCGCGGATCCGTGGCTAAAACTGTGTACACGGAATTTGTTCGGTATTTTCCAGCTGCCGACATTTTCCGTCGTTACAGTTTTCTGGCGCTAGAAGGAGGGCCTGAACCTCCGATCCGAATATTTCGGGTAGCCTTGGTAGTGATCCATACCCTAAACCATAGACGTAATACCTCTAGGGAAGTCTATGGTCAATCGCGTGGTATAGATCGGTCGCAGGGATGATTTCTTTGAAATCCTGTAGGGTAGAAAGCCTTTTTTGTGCTTTTGTTACTAGCCATCTCTTAGATCCGATTACCAGCTATTGTTAACTTCATTAATCAATGGATTCCTTGTACACAACCACAACTGCCATGGTCCCTACCGATCTGGGTGCCGCACCTATGAATCCTATGGCAGTCACAGGACCAGCTCCTGGCGCAACGGGATCTCAGGGACCATTACGTCGTTCATTGAGGCTCCAGGGAAAAGAACCTATCTTTACGGTTATAACCCCTGAAGAATACAACTTCATATGCGTTAAGATCCAGGCGAAGCTGGCTCTCAGCCGAGCCGAACTCGAAGCGAAACGAAGCTTTGAGGTGCTCCACCGAGGGGGCTATGATTTTAAGCCAACAGCTTACGACATAATTCCCTTGACCGAACACCAACACGAACTTATCACACAGATGGTCATGGCCAAAGGCCAGGCTTCACAAGCTGTGGTGGAGCCCCAGCATGAGGAGGAGGAAGAGGACGAATTTGCGGCCTAGTCGGAGCATTCGTTCCATACTCTAAGCCCCCAAACGTATATAAATCCCTTGTTTCCTTTCCATGGAGAAGTCGCACCTCTTGACCTAGCCATGACCGCGCAGATGTATTTCCCTGCCATGCCGCAGGCCAATGCGCAGCCGTCTGGGTTGCAAGCACAAATACCGCACAATAACACGGGGGTGGTTCCGTCACCACGGGTACTTAGCATCCCAGTGGTGATCCCGGCGACCACCGTGCCCCATTTCATCCCTCAGATACCACCCCACAACGTATCTGTAACGTGCTCGGCCTAGACCATGTCGCTTCCGCATCCGCAAACTCAACAGATTGCCGCAGTCGCTCAGCCACAAACTTACACCCAATAGCCTGCCGCAGGTCAGTGGGCCAACCCGGCGGCGCAACATACTTAGTCTGTGGCGTATGGCATGCAGCCCCAGTTGCACCTGTAAAGCAAGTTCCACAGAGGATCCCGCAGTATACCTATCCCTATCTTGTGCAGCAGGCGGCGGCTAACCCTTCTACGCAAGCCAGTGGGTGGTGGTCTTCGCAGGCTCCCTTACCTGCTGGGATCCCTGCCCCACAAGCAGCCAGTCAACCCATCCCGTCATTTCCATTCCTTCGCGCCGCCCTCCTGGTCCAACCTCCTATGCCTTCTGCACAGGCACCTCCATCAACAGGTTTGGTCCAAGCTTTCCAACTAATACAGACTCTTACCGAGGAGGTTCGACGTCTCAAAGCCGCTGGATCTGATGCTATTCAGATCATGGACTTTTATCAAGATAATCCGATTAGTCCAGCGGTGCCAATACTGTCACTGCCGCCAGGGATGTCTCTACCTCATTTCACCAAATACAATAGGGAGGGAGATCCCAACGCTCACTTAGTCACCTTTCGATCAAAATCCTTGTTGCTTCAACAGTGGCCACATACGATTATCAGAGTCTTTGCAGTGTCATTAACAAGGAAAGCTTTGGACTGGTACCGAGCCCTCCCACGCTCTTCCATCTCAACCTTGGAAGAGCTGCTAACCCAATTTGTGACCCACTTCAAATACATCCTGAAGCCGGAAGTCACGCTAGATCAACTCATGGGGGTGAAACAAGACCCGCTCGAACCCGTACAAAAGTTTATACAGCGCTGGAACGCCACCTTGAATGAGATCCGCGAGCCGATCGCGGACTCACATATGTTGGCGATGTTCAAGGGAGCGGTCAATGACTTCATTAAGTCAAAGTTATACTACCTTTCCCCCAATTCTTTACACCAGGCCTTCGCTCAGGTTAGAAGCATCCAAGATGCCGCGGAGGCCAGCAAAGGCCCGACGTATGTCTCCTACAGGAACGCACACAACAAGGCCAAAGAAAAGGGTAAGGCAGCAACAACGACAGTAGCCGCGCTGACTGAAAGCGCAAGGAACAAGAACAAGAAGGCGCCCACGACAGCGTCCGAGGCCACGACTGGTGCCGGCACCAGCCAAGCCACAACGACCCTTGAAAAGGCCCCCCAGCCAAAGCCAAATTTTGAGCGAAAAGATCATTCAAAATATGCGGCTTAACCTGTAAAGCATTCTGAACTGCTGAAACAACTGTTAGCGGCAGGGCACATTCAACCTAAGAAGGTGTCCGAGGAAGCTCTGAAGCATCACAGACGTCACTGTGAATTGCTGAAGGACCCTTCTTTAGCCTTACCTAACGAACCAGTAGTTCCGAGATCTTTCAGGCTCGACCGTTTCTGTGACTACCACCAGATGTGTGGTCACGACATGGATTACTGCTGGGCGTTAAAGGATGACATTCAACGTATGATCGACGAAGGTCATCTAAAATTAGATAGCAGTAACCCGACGCGTTCAGAAAACCAAACACTGCATGTATATAAGGACCCGTTGAACGCAAACAACGATCCTTATACAATCACTGTGGTGAGTACGAACGGTGAGCGTAAGGGACCGCCAGAACAGCCTTTTGTCTTGCACATACCTGCCATCTCACCTAGGGGGCCAATCATTTCACCGGCAGCCAGTGGGGTCTCGAGGCCGCCCTTCATTATACGGACACCTTCTCACATAAACCCTCAGTCACGTAACAACGCCCAAGCCGCGGCCTTGACCGCGCCCACGCCTAGGGCACCCTTCGTTATCAGGGCACCAAAACCACAGGCTGCTCCTCTCACGCAGGGGTAGACCTCTAGCCAGAATAACCAACCATCGCCTCCCATGCGAAAGGGAGAGGACACCTCAGTTAGCGTAACAAAGGACCACTTTACGCTCGGCTTCCCTAAGCCTAGGCCCCTAGCCTCTGCACCCTTGTCTATGCTTCAAAAGCAAGATAAAGACACAGAAACGCAGTCACCTCCTCTTGGCAAGGAAAATAGTACCCCTTCAGCCAACGCTGTCCCACCTCGAGAGATCCATCTCTTGGGATGAATGGAAGAGTGAAACACCACAAAAATTTTGAGTTTAGCATTTATCTGACAAGAAGCAGATCCCCGTGACCTACAGATGACATTGGCTACATTTGAAGTCATACAGGGCAATCTTGAGAATCGAAACACCTGGTTTTTACCAAGTGTTGTGCCAGCGTATACGCCCAGTTTTAAACCGTGTTGTGCCATCGTCTACGCCCAGTGTGTACGCCCAGCTCTCCAGCGTACATGCCCAGGTACGGCAAATGCACACGCTCGACGACAAGATCTCCAATAGCAGCATGAAGATTACACCGAAGAGCAAGGATTGAAGTAAGTGGACATCCTTCGGTGTATACGCCTGGCATATACGCTCAACGTTCACCAGCGTATACGCCCGACATCTACGCCCAGCGTCTACGCCCGACGATCAGCATACACGCCTCACGCACACAGCAGGTGCAACAAGAGCAAGAATTGAAGCAAGTCAGCGTCCAGCATCCATCAGCGTATACGCCAGCATCTATCCAAGTCTACGCCCAGCGTATACGCCACTACCTGTTGTAACGTATACGCCCAGCGTATACCATGTTTCTAAATTGTAACGCCCGGTCTATACGCCACATGTCTCCCTGTCCGATTTTCCCGGTAACCCTACCCCTATAAATAGCCCAGTTTTCCGCATTTACCAAGTCGGCAAAAATTTACCAGAGCAGACCTAGAGCAATTACGCTACAGAAACCCCCTTTACGCTTACGCTTACGCTGGAAGTCCTGTACGCCGAGCACAATTCACGCTCCGCCTACCATGTCAGCCGGCTACATCCCTCCATCCATCGGGGCTTTACGTCCGCCTTGTGTCCCTACACGACTGCGTTAGACCGGTGCACAACATTTCAACTCTGTAATCCACTGTTTACGCATGTTGCAAGTTCTTTTACAGTTTTACGTCAATTTGGCCTACGCTTTGTATACGCTTGCTTACATTCACTCTTTGTTTGCGTCCGTATACGCCCACTGTTTACGCTGTTTACATTTGCTTACACGTTGGTTTGCGTCGTTTACGCTGTTCATGCTTGCATACGCTTACGCTGTGCCTATATTCGTTTACGCTGTTTACGATCGACCCTGTTTACGCCCGTTTCACTGTTTACGCTCCGTTTACGCATAACCCAGCGTATAACGCTTCGGCGGCGCTTGGGGAAATCCTTGTCTGATCTACGTGCGGACCACCCAAGGTACCCTACCTTCGTGCATTCCAGCACGCCCTCAGGCAAAGGTGGGGTCATCTGTGCCCGTCCTGCGATCCTGCGGTCTCTGTTTCCCGTTCCAGCCGGGGACCGACGATTTCAGGCGGTACAGATTTTGGCGCTAGAAGGAGGGCCTCCGCTTAAATAGTTTGACTGCACGCTCTTCAGCGTCTACGCTCATCAGCGTTTTCGCTGCCCTGTCTAAACCTGACTCAGCGTTTATGCTGTCGATCCTTCGGCGTTTACGCTGCACATAAACCCTAGCGTATACGCTGCACGCTTACGCTAGCGTTCACGCTGCATACTTACGCTGTAGATTCGTCTACGCCAGTTGCATACACTACGCTATCCAGCACATCAATCTCTCAGACTAAAACCGTCTATCATCATGAATCCCATAAACACAACCGCTGCTACTACCCAGAATGTTAACATCTCAGACACAACAACTGCCCAGCAATCTATCACACAACATATGGGAGGGCAAACCACAATGGGGCCCCGTCGGTCGTTGAGGTTGCAAGAGAGAGACCCTGCTGCTAACATTATAAGCCAAGACGAGTATAACTTCATCTGCATTAAGATGCAAGCCGGCCTGGCAGTAGATCAGGCTGAAATGGAGGTAAAAAGGCAATTTGAAATATTTTACAGAGGGGGATATGAATTCATCCCTTCTCCATACGAAGTAATCCCCATTCCAGAACAATTCTCGGAACTCTTTACGCAGCTCCTTCTGCACAGGAGCCAATCGCTAGACCAAATTACGGTAGATCCACAACGGGATGAAGAGGACGAATTCGCTGCCCAATCTGAACACGAAGACTCCTATCATACCCTTAGTCCACATAACCACATGAACCCCATATTTAACCCGGACGCAGGGGAGATCATACCCCTCCAACCCCCTAACTTTGCCCACACTCAAGAACCGTTACAAGAAGCATCCACGTCAGCCCAGGTACCTCCCCAGGGCAACCCTTTTACTGCTACGGGTTCATCCTCACAAGCACCGCCCCCTCACAATAACGTGGGAGTGACGTTCCAATCCCAAGTGGTAGGAGCGCCACATATGATACCTGTGTCCACATTTGCTCACTACGTCCCACATGTCCAAACGCATACACCCCCTTTCACTGCTGTAACCCAACAGGGAGCCCCATCGTACAACATGGTCGGACAATGGCCGATGATGGGCGCAACGTCGCAACAGATTTCCCACCACTATGTACCACCCCACATGTTGCCAGCAGCTCATGTGCCCCAGGCACAACCTCAGCCGTAGCAACAACAACAACCACAACACTTTCCTCTTAACACCTTAGCCTTAGCACTACCTACCATTAAATATCCCCAGGCACAAATGCCGATCACCCAGCCTTCGGCCTTCCAACCCGTGACCCAGCAATCTAGCTAGTATGCAGCCCTGCACCCTCAGCCGGCGACTTCACCGAATGCCCAAGATTGGGCAAACGCTAAAAAATTGATGCAAGAACTAACAGATGAGGTAAAGCGCCTCAAAACCATCGTTGATGGAGAGCTGAAGGTAGTAGACTTCTACAGTGATGATCCTATCAGCTCCTCTGTCCCGCCATTGACTTTGCCCAAAGGTGTCCCCCTCCCAACGTTGACTAAGTATAATGGGAAGACAGACCCCATCGCCCACCTCGTCACGTTTAGATTAGAGTGCACACTCCTTCAGGCGTGGCATCACTCCATATTACGGGTATTCCCCATGTCCCTCGCGGGAAGGGCACTTGACTGGTACTGGGCCCTACCCAGGAGTTCCATCCTTTCCCTGGACGATCTTCTACGCCAGTTTGTGACCAGGTTCAAGTACAACTTGAAACCCGAGGCAACACTGGACAGCCTTATGCAGATCAAACAAGCACCGCTCGAACCAGTGCAGAAGTTCATTCAGAGGTGGAGTGCAGCTCTCAACGAGTTGCACGACCCGAACTCTCAAACCTATCTGCTCACGATACTGAAAGGGGCTGTTAATGACTTCTTCAAGTCAAAACTGTATTACCTCAATGTGCGCGATCTGAATCAAGCATTTGAACAAATCAAAAACATAGAGGAAGCTGCTCAAAACAGCAACGACCCCGCGTACCTGGCCTTCAGAAACCAACACACTAAGAAAGACAAAGAGAAGGCCAAGGCGACTGTAGCAGCAATAGCGGGGGCACAACAAACAAACACAACACATCAATACAAACCACCCGTTCCCCCCACTAACTATTATCAGCCCGCTCCCACAACAGCCCCAGAGTCATCACCCCAAAACCCGACGAACCGTACGCGTAACTTCGAGAGGAAGGAACCCTCTCAATACACGCCCTTATCGATGAAGCCATCCCAGCTCTTTGACCAACTCTTAAAGGCTGGATTAATGCAGTACAAGCAATTGTCCCCAGCGGCCATCCAAAGACATGATCAGTTCTGTCAACTCATACAGAACCCAGGCCTGGCAACTCCGGATGAGCCGCCCGTGCCCAAAGGATTCAGGATGGATCACTTCTGCGACTATCACCAACGCAACGGGCATGGGATGGATTACTGCTTCACTCTGAAGTAGGACATCCAAAAGATGATTGACGATGGCAATATCACCTTCGACGGGGCCAACCCCGTCCAACCGCAAAACCAGACCATGCTGAACGCTAAAGAGACACCGTACGTAATTACTTCAATCTATTGTGATGATGACTCCAGCACACCCTGCATCAACACCTTCCATCCCGAAAACAAACAGGAAACATCTAACAAACCATTCGTGGTTCAGA
>MNCI01006449.1:91491-120477 GCA_015680685.1 Gnetum montanum
GTTTCATTTCATAATGTTCAAGTTACACTTTCAGCACAAGTTTGAATCGAAAAACGAAAAATGTTAAAATGCTAAGCGTTTAGGGCATGAGGATCGTCCTCCTCGGGCCCACCAGCATCAGAGGTCCCTGCTCCACTGGGGCCAACTTCTCCAGTCTCATCCCCACCTTCATCCTGAAAAGACCAAAGAGGAAATACTCAACACAAAAATGAGCGAATGTCAAAATTTCAAACATTAATCAATCAATTAACTCCAAGAAGAGACAAAACGCTCACCATAGGAGGTCCCCCCAAGCCGAATTCAAGCNGCCCAGAACACAATTGTAGAGATGGAGTCTCCTAAACGGTGGATAACGACAGCCTCTGGGAAGGTGTCGGTGGGCGAATTCCCTTTGAAACGTCCCACCTGGTCAGACGTCGACAAAGGAAAGGCTCTGGCTGATATCGACTTGGGTCTCGATGGGNGCATCAGCCCTGCATGGTGATTGAGAAGGTTCCAATACCTTGTATATGTGACCTCAGAGGTCCGCCAGGCGCGATCATTGTTTAATCTAGCTGCGGCAAACTCATATCGGGCCTTCAGATCGTCACGTTCCGTTGACAATGCCGATTTCTCCTTCTCTTTCACCTGGATTTGGAGCCACAATTGTTCAATGGATCTCCTACACGTTCATACCGTTTTGGCATTGTGAACAAAGCCCTCTGCTACCTCTTCATAAACCGGTCTAGGCACTTGTTCAATTTCAGGAGATAGTGTAGGCAAACTCTCCATATCGACGGGTTCGGACGGATCCCACCTTAGTTGGGCACCTGTCCATAGGAAAAGACAAACGTTAGAACAAACAAGATTGGGCATCAAACTCTAACATAGTAGAAATCTTTAGATGCATCCATACCTATGTCAGGATTGATCCGTTCAATCTGCTCGACAACCTCTTCGACCACCCCAGCTACGAAATCCCTTTTACTCGGCATCTCCATCCAAGTAAAAGGTCCATCAGTGCGTGAGCCGCTCGCCTTTGGAGGCACTTCGGGAAGGATCTTGGACTCCTTCTCTGGGACGGTCTCGCTCTCCTCTGAGTCAAACAAAAAAATTCACAATAAGATAGTCCAGGAATATATTAGGCTGCATAACTGAGTAAAGGGACATACCGCTCCCTCTGATCTCCTCCTGCGTCAGAGGGTCTCCAAGCTCAAGATTTCCCGTAAGAAAGCTGCTGAACATTTCTTCAGTCTTCGCTTGGTCATCTAGGGGTACTGTACCTCCAGTTCCGCCTGTTCCCTCCCCCAGCAATTCAGTTCCTCCCGCCGAGTCGGTTAACTCCTCGTCCTCTGGTATGGTCTGCAAATCGTGTCTCTTGACTGCCCAATACAAAACAAAGGGAGTTAGTTGCATACAACCAGTAACCGTTAAAACTATTCGTAAGACAAGTAAAATAAAATAAGAAGTTTACCAGGAATTTTAAATCGAATCCGTTTTACTCTAGGCTGCTCAATCTCACTAGTCCCCTCGACCGTGCTATCACGCTTCCCCAATTTGGATTTCGCTTTGCCTATTGTTTCCTTGATCACTCGCTCCGCCTTCCTTGCAGTAGGGGGTACCTCATCGGGTTCCGCCCCTAGGCTGTCGCGTGTGTGGAGCGAGGGGCCAGACGATCCACCCGTGGTGATCGTAAGGGATTCATCAATCCCCTCGGGGGCGTCTTGGGACTTGGCTGTGTCAAATAAGTGGTTCACCCAGGGGCGAGATAACTGGTACCTCTCACGCAAAACAAATTTGTTTTCCCCACGAACCACCAAAAATTCAGCCAAGCGACGAATATAGCCGGCGAGGAAAGCGAAGGTAAAATGAGACTGCGCCTCTATGTTTGAACGTAGCCACTCTATATCTTTGGTCATTCCTGATAATAAAAATTCTGCCCAGTTATAACGCACGCCAGCCTCCAGAATAGTGCGCATGACTCGCACTGCTTCAACACCGAGACTCTTGACTTGTGATAGAGTCTTCAGAAACAAACGCGTTCTAAATAGGGGATAAAGTTCGTTGACTTTCTCAACCTTCGTTTTCCCCTGCATTGGGAACCCTTTAGCACCCTTCCTCATCCCTAGCCAATCCTCTAAATCACGGATCATGTCAATTTCTTTATGCGTCTTGTCCATAACGACTTTTACGCCATTAGTGGGTACGCCAAACAAATCCGCGAGAAATTGAGGTGATAATTCAAAAATTACTTTCACGCCCCTAATACGGGCGCTATAGCAAGAGACATAAAGAAACATTTGGGCTAGGGGCCACAAAGAGTGCCATGAGGCCGGCATGCTCCAAACAGACAATAATAGATGGCGAAGCCTTCTTTCGCAACCACTTCTGAGCGGCACTGGTTTCACCAAATTTCATTGAGAGAGTAGTTTCAGTCCTCCGAGTCACAACGGAATCCCCGCCGGAGGTGGTGCCAGCTGCAAAAGCAAACCCAAAACCTTCATATTAGCTTGACACTTGGCAACTGACCAAACCAAACACGACATCTAGAGAACTTGCAACTTACTTTCAGTGTTGGACCTTGAGGTTTCGCCCAGATCAGAAGCAGACAGAAAAATTGGCCCATTAGGGGCCCAGTCGGCATGCAACCAGCCATGCGCAGTACATTGCACAAACGCCTTTGAAAATCTCCTGGGGAAGTTCTTCATGGCATCCCTAGTGTGGGCCAAAACGGTCCCACGAAGGGTGGGACCCACCATGAACACTTCCACAGCCGTACGCGCCAATCCAATCCCATCGTCGCCCGCGTAGGCCCCATCTGGAGTTACTTTTGGCCTGCGAGAAGGTGAAAACATGTGTCAAAACGAGAGTAAATATTTGAATTTGAAAAGAGAGGGATGACCAAAGCTATGATGAAATTACCTTTTCACCCGGTATACTGTGCTGGGGGGGTTCTGAAACAGAGTGTGTGCGCGGCCAGCCAAGAACAATGTGTTGTTGATGTAGTTGGGTCCCCGCGGCAGTTGATCCCACACACGTGTCAACGGACGGGCCGATTTCGGACCACTGGGGGGAACGCCCTCAGCAACAAGTGGCCCTTCATCAATGTCCTCCATAAACATCCTGACGCCTTCCGCCGCGCCGGGTAACATGGCCTCAATAATGCTCCGTGCCACATCTTCACCTAGATGAGACCAAACCAAGACATTGAAATGGTCCAGCAAGAAGGCCAAAAATCCGCAAGCCTTGTCCTGGAACCAGACACTATTGTGCGCAACAGTCAAATTCGGAGTCGGATCGCCACCCTCCAGAGGACCAAACCATGTCAAAACCCCAACTAACTCAATCACCAGAAGGGGAGGCTCAATGTCCCTGCAAACCATTAAAACAGCGCCAAAGATCAACACCGAAAACTTCATTTTGGAAATTAGACGTTCGCAGAAAATTTTTCTAACTATTACGCTCGGCGTATACGCCGGGCGTACGAAAAAACAGTTACGTTTGACGTATACGCCCGGCGTACGAAAACAGTTACGCTCGGCGTATACGCCGAGCGTACGAAAAAGAGTTACTCTAAGCCCTTCACGCCAAAAATAGTCACGAAAACAGAAAGGAAGCCCTACGCCGAAAATAACACACGCGTTGTCTACGCCGACACATTACTCTATACCCTTCACGCTCGGCGTATACGCCGAAACCCTACGCTACAAAACAGACGCTAGAAATCAACGAAAACAGGGTCAAAGGCCTACCTGCCAGAAGATCTGGGTCATGCGGGGACGCTTGGGTGGGGTAGGCATTGCAGCATCACCTAACTCTCCTCCGCGAACGTCAGTTCAGGTCCTTTTTGTCCTCGGCCCTCTAGTTCTTTGCCTTTTCCCATCTCGGCGTATACTCTGTGGCTTGCGTGCGGCATAAACAGAAGTTCTCTCGGCGTCTACGCTGGGGTTTTCTCTCGGCGTCTACGCTGGGGTTTTCGCTCGGAGTCTACGCTGGGGTTTCGCTCGGCGTCTACGCTGGGGTTTCGCTCGGCGTCTACGCTGGGGTTACGCTCTCGGTTTACGCTCACGCTCCAAAAGTCAAATGACAAAATGACGCCCCTGCATCCCTTTTATGGCGCGTTGACGCTGACACTGACGCTGACGCTTACGCCGCCGCCACCGCTTTTCCGTTTTTCTTGCTTTTTGCCTCGTTTTTCATGCTTTTTCGAACTCGCTTTGAATTTTTTTTCAAAAAAGATATAAAATTTACACACAAACCATATAAAACATGAATTTCGGCATTAAGTTGCCCAGTAAGGCATCAAACTGCCGTCCATTGCCCAGTAAGGCATTAAACTGCCGTCCGTTGCCCGGTAAGGCATTAAACTACCGTCCGTTGCCCGGTAAGGCATTAAACTGCCGATCTCTGCCCGGTAAGGCATTAAACTGCCGCTCCACTGTCACGTTAACTCATTTTCACGCATGCACACTAAAGATTGCCAAAAGACCTAAAACAACCTCTGCTATCTTACCAGGCTCTCCATTTATTGACAGGAACTTGCCTAATGGATTACAAGTGTTTAACCAAGCCGTTGGTCATGGATGGACCATACGGCGCGGTTGAAAGGAATATCGATGTGAATTTTGTCTATGTGAGCTCATCAACAAACAATGCAACAATAGCTTCAACGCAGCAAACGATTGACGAATATGAGGGAATGACAAAGTCCCTCGACATTGAAGCTGAAAACATTACTAAAGATCCTCTAACTGAAACACCTATCACCATGCCCGATGGGGAAACTAAAATCCTAAAATTAAGTACATTACTAGAACCACGTCTAGCTAAAGATATCGAAAACGTACTTAGGGGCAATATGAAAGCATTTGCGTGGTCCTATACAGACATGCCTAGATTAGACCCTCGTATTGTCCAGCACAACATCATCCTTGATCCAAAACTAAGGCCAGTAAAACAGAAAGCACAAAAGGTCAAACCCGAGGTGGCGTTAGCAGTTCGTAGTGAGATTACCAAGCTCTATCAAGCTGGTTTCATTAGGGCTGTTGATTACGCCGAATGGGTATCGAACATGGTTATAGTCCCAAAGAAGAACGGAAGTATCCGCCTGTGCATCGACTTCCGGGACCTTAACGTAGCAACCATAAAAGATGATTTCCCCTTACCTAGCATTGATCAACTAGTTGACTCAACTGCTGGGCACGCCCTATTATCATTTATGAATGGGTTCTCTGGATATAACCAGATACGCATTAATCCAGAACACCAACTCCGAACCACTTTCATGACACCTTGGGGAACCTTCTGTTACACAATGATGCCTTTTGGTCTCAAGAACGCTGGGGCCACATATCAAAGGGCGATGACATATATTTTCAGTGATTACATCTTACACTCGCTCAATGATTATGTGGATGACATAGTGGTTAAATCAAAATCGTCAGAACAACACGTACAGGATCTTGACTTAGTATTAAAACGTTGTCTAAAATACGAACTAAGGCTTAACCCAAAGAAATGTGTCTTCGGCGTCAAAACGGGTAAAATGCTCGGATTTGTAGCCTCAGAGGCAGGGATACGGGTAGACCCCGATAAGGTTAAGGCCATTACAAACCTAAGACCACCTAGCAATCTAACCGAACTTCGAGGGCTACAGGGTCGATTACAGTTCATCAGGAGGTTCATTGAAAATTTGACTGGAAAACTCACACCCATGAACCACCTACTACGCAAGAATGCTCATTTTGAATGGACCCCGCAGTGCCAAGAAGCATTTGACAACGTTAAAGCAGCACTCGCTCGGTTACCCACCGTGTTCCCACCCAAAAACGATAGGCCGTTTTACATCTACCTGGCAACATCAGAATCATCAATCGCATCCATGTTGTGCCAAAAACGAGATGACGGAATTGAGGTCCCCGTATACTACCTGAGTCATGCAATGGTTGCCCATGAAAAGAGATACAACGACGTAGAAAGGTCATGTTTAGCTCTAGTTTTCTCTTTAAAGAAATGGCGACATTATCTTTTCCAAAATCGAGTTAACATAATTTGCAAAGATAATGTGCTCAGAGCTATAATTGGAAACATCTACGAATCAAGTAGGATAGCCCGTTGGAAGGCAATCATAGCTGAGTTTGACCTGCACTACGTAGAACAATCATCAATAAAAGGTCAAGCCATAGCAAATCAAATGACTACGTCACCAACACATGATCCAGGTACAATAGAGCCCGAATTCCCAGACGAGAATGTAAATGCAATAAACACAGTGCCAGATGACTACAACGCGATTCTAAACTTTGATGGAGCATCCACCTCTCGAGGAGGAAGTGCTGCCGCTGTAATCACATACCCCTCTGGAGAAATTAAACCTTTCGCCTATCGCTTCAACTTTCATTGTACTAACAATATGGCAGAGTATGAAGGTCTACTCAGAGGTCTCGTGGCCGCACTAGCTTCGGATATTACACAGCTCGTAGTCAGAGGGGACTCACAACTAGTCGTAAACCAAGTCACAGACGTCTATACGTGTAAAGTGCAACATTTACAACCATACTGTGATTTGGCTAAACACCTACTTAAACAATTCCAAAATGTTGATGTCCAACATGTCTCTAGGAATGACAATACCATTGCAGACGCGTTAGCAACTTTGGCATTAAACATATCCCCTAACATGTTTCACGCACTACCAAGTTCCGTAACCAGTTGTGCTGAGCCCATAACCAACACTCTCGACATGCTACCAATCGCATCTGTCAGTACAACACACGCTAACGAATGGTACGACGACGTAAAGGAATACCTTCTGCGCGGTGAGACGTCACGACATTTAACCAACGCATAAAAGGATGCAGTACGCAAACGTTCTAAACAGTACACATTAATAGGGGATACATTGTGTCGCCGATCCTACGAAGGCATGCTGCTGACATGCGTCAATAGTACCGAAGCCCAAACAATTGTTGAACAAGTACACGACGGGATATGCGGGGGACACATTGCACCAAAAGCAATGGCAACAAAAATAAGACGCTTGGGCTACTACTGGCCACACATGGAATACGACTGCCAGTCCAAGGTCAAAACATGTAGTACTTGTCAAAAACACAGTAATCTAATCCATGTACCACCAAATGAGTTGCACACAACACAAATCACATGGCCCTTCCAGAAGTGGGGACTGGACCTCATTGGCCCGATAACACCCACATCTTCTGCTGGACATGGCTTTATCATAACAGCAACTGAATACTTCACGAAATGGGTAGAAGCGGCACCCCTTCGCAAAACTACTTCTAAACAAGTGTGCCACTTCATCTCGAAAACATTGTAACTCGTTTTGGCATTCCCATGACAATCATCACTGACAATGGGCCACAATTCAGTAGTGCCGAGACCAAAACGTTTTGTGATAGTCTAGGGATCAAACACTCGTTTTCATCTCCTTATTATCCTCAAAGCAATGGGCAAGCGGAAGCAACAAATAAGACAATTATCACAGTACTCAAAAAGATGCTTACCCAAAGCAAACGAAGATGGCACGAACAACTGGTGTATGCATTGTGGGCATACCGTACTACACACCGGACTTCGACAGGTAAAACTCCATAAAGTCTTGTTTACGGTTCAAAAGCCGTTTTACCTTTGGAATTACAGGTACCATCTCTAAGGATCACACTCTCTGGACTTCTCGACGACGGGCAAAACAATGATCTACGCATCATTGACCTGGACTCGGTGGAAGAGGAGCGCGTACGAGCACTCGATCAGGTCAAATGGTACCAAAAACAACAACGGCAGCGACATCGACATGACATCCATAAGCGCCCCATCAAAGAAGGAGACCTTGTACTTAAGGCTGTTCAGGAACACCCAGATAAATTCTCAGTCAACTAGGAAGGGCCTTATCTGGTCATCAAAGCATTCAACAACGGGGCATTCAAGCTAGCTGACATGGACAGAAAAGAATATGCAAATCCAACCAATCACTTGTTCTTAAAACCATTCTACACATGAGTTCGAACTCAGGTACGCGCTAGTCCTGGAATCACGACTATAAACTGATACCACAGACCAGTCCTGGAATCACGACTATAAACTGATACCACAGAACAGTCCTGGAATCACGACTATAAACTGATACCACAGAAAATTCCTGGGTTATGACTTCAAACCAACACCACAGAGTCCGCTAAGACTATAAACTAGCTTGCCTCTTTATGGTCCGCTAAGACTCAAAACTTGCAACATAACATCTGTCACGACACTAAACGGGCAATTTCTGATGGGTTACGACACAAAACTAACCCATGATAGTCCGCTAAGACTATAAACTGGCACGTTCATCTTCGACTCTTCACTCCACCGCCACATTCATTCATCAGCATCGTCGACATTCGCATTCAATGCTCAGAATCGCCCCAATATTTTTGTTCACTTACAGCTGTTTAAATCTAAACTCATTAATTCATTCATGGTTTTCTTGTCTCTTTGGAGTTGTGTTTGCAGGATGACGCTCGGAAGTTCTCGTATGAGAGTGTGTCTCACCATTGGCAGCAAGATGAGGCAATGTCCATTCATCCACCTGGCAAGACTAAATCAAACCGTTAACCTGCACATTCCCATTCCCCGAAAACCCACTATCTGTTTACCAAACTATTGCACATTGCGAAACGTCACAGCAGTCGCAACACACAAAACACAATATTCGCGCATGAGTACAAGGACAAAATTCAAAAAAAAAACAAACCCTTGGCACTCCTCATATAAGCCCCAGGCGGGAAGGCATCGATCTTGCAAATACGTACTCATGTCGAAAGTAGTCAAGAAACATCCTGTCGCATGGCTTTGGCTCTTCGCTAGCAGTTTCCCCAAAGAAGGGAGCTGTTCCTCCAAAGAATGCAAAACATCATCCCGTGGCTTTGGTAGTGACAACCAGTTCTCTTGAAAAATCACCAAGAGCACCGTTTCGCCAAAGGACGAGCATCGTATGCCTGAGTTCCGAGTCTGCCAAAAAATGGCCATCGACGAGGACCAGCATGTCGCACACCTGAGCATCCCATTGTCCCAGCATGATCCCTTGGGCAGCCACCGATCCCCACGCTCCCTTCCCTCTTGCCAGTTACTAATCTCGCCCTTTCAATCCCATTCACCACTGAACATGGTACGATGATGTCTGGTCAAGTGGCAATGGACAAAGCTTTCATCAAGTTGCTGGTGGTGTTTTGCGCTTCTTTGTCGACGCTTCTTGGGTCGATTCCTCCAAGCGTCAACAAAGAGGGGCCAATGAAACACCACAAAAATTTTGAGTTTAGCATTTGTCTGACAAGAAGCAGATCCCCGTGACCTACAGACGACATTGGCTACATTTGAAGTCATACAGGGCAATCTTGAAAATCGAAACACCTGGTTTTTACCAAGTCTTGTGCCAGCGTATACGCCCAGTTTTAAACCGTGTTGTGTCATCGTCTACACCTGGCGTCTACGCCCAACGTGTATGCCCAGCGTATACGCCCAGCTCTCCGGTGTACACGCCCAGGTACGGCAGATGCACACGCTCGACGACAAGATCTCCAATGGCAACATGAAGATTACACCGAAGAGCAAGGATTGAAGCAAGTGGACATCCTTCAGTGTATACGCCCGGCATATACGCCCAACATTCACCAGTGTATACGCCCGGCGTCTACGCCCGACGATTAGCATACACGCCTCACACACACAGCAGGTGCAACAGGAGCAAAAATTGAAGCAAGTCGGCGTCCAGCATCCATCAGCGTATACGCCCCAACGTATACGCCAGCATCTATCCAAGTCTACGCCCAGCATATACACCGCTACTTGTTGTAACGTATACACCCAGCGTATACCATGTTTCTGAATTGTAACGCCCGATCTATACGCCACGTGTCTCCCCGTCTGATTTTCCCGGTAACCCTACCCCTATAAATAGCCCAGTTTTCTGCATTTACCAAGTCGGCAAAAATTTACCAGAGCAGACCTAGAGCAATTACGCTGCAGAAACCCCCTTTACGCTTACGCTTACGCTGGAAGTCCTGTACGCTGAGCACAATCCGCGCTCCGCCTACCGTGTCAACTGGCTGCATCCCTCCGTCCACCGAGGCTTTACGTCCGCCTTGTGTCCCTACACGACTGCGTTAGACCGGTGCACAACATTTCAACTCTGTAATCCATTGTTTACGCTTGTTGCAAGTTCTTTTACAGTTTTATGTCAATTTAGCCCACGCTTTGTATACGCTTGCTTACGTTCACGCTCTGTTTGCATCCGTATACGCCCACTGTTTACGTTGTTTACATTTGCTTATACGTTGGTTTGCGCCGTTTACGCTGTTCATGCTTGCATACGCTTACGTTGTTCCTATATTCATTTACGCTGTTTACGACTGACCCTGTTTACACCCTGATTACGCTTACGCTGTCTACGCCCGTTTCACTGTTTACGCTTCGTTTACGCATAACCCAGCGTATAACGCTTCGGCGGCGCTCGAGGAAATCCTTGTTTGATCCGCGTGAGGACCATCCAAGGTACCCTACCTTCATGCATTCCAGCACGCCCTCAGGCGAAGGTGGGGTCATCTGTGCCCGTCCTACGATCCCGCGGTCTCTGTTTCCCGTTCCAGCCAGGGATCGACGATTTCAGGCGGTATAAAGAGGACAAGGGGTGCAAGCAACCTAGCTAAGAGAAGGATCTCCTCGATGCATTTACGCAAGTTAGACAAGCTCTCAAACAAAAGAACACAACGCTGAGCCTGTACGACTTGCTTATGACATCTCACGAACACTGTGAGGCTATGGTTCGCATGCTGACATCCATATCAGTGGATGAAAGCTTGCCAGCGGAGGAGGAAGCGATACATGCTGTCATGTTTCCTCCCGAAGCTGAGCAACCTATGCCTTCCTCGCTGACCTTCCATGACGGATCTATCAAAGACGATCCTGAGAAAGATCGGGTGACGACTGAACCCATGTTTATCACTATCCGGGTCGGTCAATACCGGATACGGAGAGTGCACGTGGACGATGGTGCAGCTACCAACGTCATTCCCTATTCCATTGTGGATAGGTTGGGACTGGTTGACCAGATCACTCCCATGACAACGGCCTGCGTAAAATCGTTCAATGGGGCACGGGATCAAGTCAAGGGGACAGTGCGCATCGAGTTTGTGGCGGGTGACCAGTTCCCAACGGAGGCTACCTTCCTTGTCGTCGAGGAGATGCCAGGGTTCAACCTGATCTTGGGGAGGCCATGGTTAGCTCAACTGAGGGCAGTTTCATCACCAATACACCAGGAGATACACCTTCCCTATGCCGGAGGGAAGGTTATGATACGCGGTGATGAACTCACCCCCAGGACCATCAATAACATTGAAGAGGAACAGGGTTCGGAGGTAGAGACGACTGACGATCAGACACATCTCCAAACCCCTCAACAAACCAACAGCGACGATGACGGTTTAGTTTGGGCCGACCTGTCGTTTCCGGATAGCAGCGTAGAGGAGGAAAATCATAAGTCTCTTCACCCTTACGCAGCAACCAACGTAAAGGCCATTAAGAGACAATTACGTATCAATGGTTGAGCAATGGTCTTTGCGTATGACATCATGTCTTTGCCAGTTATCGCGGTTCGTACTTAACAGTTTCTTTTATTACAACAGATTCCTTTTTATGCTACATTCGCCTTCTGCTTTTACGCTTGTCATGTCTTATGTTTTTATCATACCCGTGTTATTCTTGTTATCACACCATTTTACACATTTACGCACCATTATATTCTATTACCATTTACGCTTAAAATGGCCCGCAACGGCCTTAAACTAGTTACACAGAATTAAGCATTATCATCATTTACGCTTTCTCTACATTACGCATCTAGCCCGCAACGGCCTTAAACTAGTTGCTAGGTTACGCAGAGTCCTGTAATGGCCCGCAACGGCCTTAAACTAGGAATTACGCTCTATTATTATCACTTAGGTAAACTTTTCAACAATTACGCTCGCACTCTATCGGCAAAACACAAAAACGAATAAAAGAAATGTGTAAATGGCATTTAACGCATCCACCAAGTTTTATAATACGTCTTTTCAGTCATTCGTAAAATGATATTGCACTCAACATTAATAAAACTATGCGTAAATTATAATTACGCATTACCCCTATTGCCACTATCACCGGTATCTCTTAAGTCCGGATCCAACGCTACTGGATTGTCCTCCAATGGGCCGTCGTTTCTAGGAATAATTCATTCACGAAGAATGTCCTCTTTGCGAGGTCCCCATTCCGGCGCCGGCTCCACGAAAGGACGCTCCTCATTGTTGCGTTCTTCTGCCTCTTCCTCTGCTTCTTCCTCTGCTTCTGCCGCTCCCTCTGCTAACTCCTCAGCTTGTTCGTCTTCCCTATCCTCGACTAGTATCTGAACACAGTAAGCACATTAGTTACACAAGGCTTAACATCACAATCAGAAACGCAAACTAAGTCGCACGTAAACTTACTTGTGACGGCCCTGCTTCCGTAGCAAAGGGGAGCTTGTCCAGACCAGCCCACAGGCGCTTCATAATCTCTTCCTCCGTTAGATCTGGCCATACGTCCTCTCCCAAGGCAGCCCCGGCCTTCACTTTCCCTTTCTCCACATTGCTCCAGCGGGGTGGGTCCGGGAAAAAAGTAGGAATTGAAGCCTGACCCCCAGGGAAAGTCACCACCCTTTCGGGGGACGCACTGACAGTCACCTGCTCCTCGAACTTCTTGAAGGCATCGGAAGCGCCGATGACGTCCTGAAAGACTTCTAAGGACCGGGCCCTGATGGCAAGATCTCGGTAGAGTCTCCGATAAGCAATGCTTTCCCGCTTGTACAAGTGCTTGTGGTCCTTCTCCTTCTACCCCCATTCTTGCACACTTGTACAATAATCCCTCCAGTCTCGGCTTTTCTGGGCTAGGAGTTCTATCTGCATTCGCTGCTCGACTAACGCGCGACTGGTCTGTACGCTGTGTTTGATGGCTGTCCAATACCGGGAGTAATCGACAACAGCAGTACGCCAGTCTTCATCCCCTGACGCTCACGCCTGTAGGAAGTCACACCGCGATTTTAAGTCTCTGACCTCTGCTCCGACCTCTGCAACCTTTTCCACAGATTCTCATTAACGCCCTTACTCTCCCATAAGGAGCATGTCGAGCGTAACGCACATTTACGCATTTCCTCATAAATGCGACGTGGCACGGCTGCTTCATTGGATGGGGGCTCCACTATGTCCAAATCAATGGGCTCAGTGGGATCCCATCGGAGGCGAGCTCCTAATAGAAACAATCATCAGCGTCGATGATACATTACCCTTATGTAACATCACAAACTGACTATAACCATAACGTACCCACTCCAGGTTTGACGCGTTCCAGGCGCTCGATCATGTCGCTAACGACTCCCTCCATGAAGGTAAATTTATCAGGAAAGTCTCTCCATGCTCTGCTCATAGCGACAGACGTGGGCGCGTCCTCTTCGCCTGTAGCACAATTCAGTTAGAAACCTCACTTATTCACAGAAATCCTGCAAACACACTAACAAATCCGTTACCTCTACCGGTGACAGTGGCGATTTCGTCAACATCTTCTGTATCCCTTTCCCTTTCACGCACTTGAGTCTGTGCGTCACTAGTTCCAGTAGCTGGGGCCTCCTCATGCACCTGAGTCTGTACGCGGTTCACGCTAACAACTGGGGCCTCTTCTTCCAAAATTAAGGCCCCCTCCCTACGACTTAGTGTTACTGCCCCCATCTAAGGGGTCAGTTCTTTTGTAATTTTTACTGGTCATGTCATCGCACCTTAGTATATCAGTACAAAACATCTAAACAAATGTTGCGTAACATAATGCTTTCATGCTTACCAGGCGGAGGCTTACTCCGCTGAACTATGACCGCCACAATCCGTCCTGTGTCACTCTTAGGGGCCTCGACAAGGCGGAGCCTTTTACGCCGAGCTGCAGGCTCTACGATTTCTTCCGCCACACACTTCCCTCGTGAGCCATCGCCAGTGTAGGTAGGCATTATCCCGCCTACACTATCGAGGCCCCGCACTTGGGGCACCGCCAGACCCTTGGTCATTATAGACAACGACGCCCTGATCCCTTCCGGTGGATCCTGCCCACAGGTAGTGCTGAGGATGTGGGCAACCCAAGGTCTGGATAGCTGGTCTCGGTCTTGCTGCACCCAGACCCCATTCCTCTGGATGACCAGAAACTCAGCAAATCACCAGAGGCAAGCTATGAAGAACGCGTAATGCACGTTGAAACGAGACTCAAGCTTCTTGCGAAGCTTGATCATCTCGTTACGTAGTCCTTTGGCAAAATAGCTTGCCCAGTTGAACTGGGTCCCCTCCTCCAGAACCTCCCGCATAATACGGGTCTGTTCTACAGAAAAGAACTTCCCCTGCGAGAGAGTTTTGGAGAAGGTCCGGGCCTGAAAAAGGGGATAAAGTGTTTTCGCGGCGCCCATCTCGAACTTGTCATAGGGAAACCCTTTAGTCTCCTTCGGGACCCTTACCCACTCCTTTAGCCAATTCTGGAAAGCTTCGCTCCTCTTCACCTTCTCACTTACGGGAGGGCCATCTGAGGGGATGCCAAAGAGGTCCGCGAAGAGCTGAGTGTCGATGTCAAAGCTTACGCACACGTTATGTACGCGCGTCTAGAAACGCTCGGCCTTTTCATTGAAGGAGTTGACCAGGGTTAGCATTTCACTAGCGGGGACATCAGGAGTCGCAGCCAAAAATAGGTGCATTAGCCCTGCTGCTCGGATCTTGGAGGTCACCGCGACTGGAGCCGCTGAGTGGCTGAGCTAGCACTGTGCGTCCTTGATGTCGCCGTAGCGGAAGAGGACAGCGCTCGCCTCGCGGTCGGAAATCGTAAGGGTAATCTCCCGAGATTTCCTAACTGCACAACGTGAAGCACAAATTAATCAAAGCTCTATTACGCAATGTCCACAATTACATTACGCAGCGACCAACTACACCACAGCCTTACCAGGGCCAAATGGCAACGGAAATGGCGGGAGTTCCCTCTGCACATCCTTGACGGTGAGGGGCGGATCCAAGTTCCAGTCATCGTGTAGCCACCCGAGCCTTTGGCAACTCTCAAAAGCCCTAGTGTAACGGGTGGGGTACTCACGGATGTCAAAGCCGATCTGCTCTATAACACCGGTGCGCACGTTGCTAGTTGCGATAAACGCCATTATCGCCGTTTCGACCCAGGATAACACATCCCCATCTCCAACTAACCTGTTGTCCTGAATAAAGAACCTGTACCATACAACATAGGCTTATTTTACATGTTGCACATAGGCTTCTCTTATATTTCACACCGAAAATAGACATAAAACAAAACAGAAACACAGACAGTTACTAGAATTCGCTTACCCGCCGGCGTAGTACACCGTGCCTTGTGGGTTCTGGAAACAGGTCGAGACATGGCGGGCCACGAACAGCGTGTTATATGCGTGATAACAGTTGAATCGGGTCATTTCCCAGATCCAGTTTAAGCTCCGCAAGCCCCGGGCACTAAGCTCTCAGTCTTTGGGACGGCCCGTATCGATGGTTCCATCTGTCAAAAAAGCCAGAATCCTTTGCGCAGAACCCACCAGCAGGTGCTCTAACAAGGTACCCGCGATGTCATCAGACAAATCAGACCACACGATGATGCTAAAGTTGCACAGCAAGAACTGCAGAAACTCTAGCGCACCCTGTCGAAACCATATTGCCTTCCCTTGCAACCGCGTGTGCGAGGGAGGGACATTGGGGACGATGGGGTTTATACAACACAAAACCCCTACAATATCCAACACAATCAAAGTGGGCTTTAGCACAACGCTGTACAGAAAACCAATACATCCATAACACCTACATTTACATTTGCATCACTAACGCAGAAAATTCATAAATTACACCTAGCTATCTAGGCCGCCATCGCCCAAACCCTTGCAATGACGCAAGGTTCGTCCCTGACAACAGCGATAGACGCAACCTCACCAAACCCTCGCATTAACCCAAGGTCCGCAATTTTGTCATTCACATTCACGCAAGAGACATCACAAAAAATAGACATTAGGAACAAACATAAGCACAAGAAGAATGGCCTACCGGTTCAAAGGCATAGGGTCGTAAACATCGACCAGCGCCTGCGAAACACGATTCAAATTTTCTTGCACTTCATCAATCTTGGCCAATTTTGCGTTCTTCCTCTTGATCTTCGGTGCCATTACGACGGTTTCAGAATTTCTTCACAGCCTAATGCTTGCAAATCTTCGCAAGATTACACGCTCTAATCTTCTGCTCTTCCTTCTCTCGATCAGAAACAGTTACAAATTCAAATTCATGATAGCCAACAACCTGTTCTCATCGAAAAACCACTTACTTATACACGAGAGTCACCGACTTGATCTCCGATTTCAGCGGGACTTTCCTAAAACGGAACCTGAAAATCCGGATATCAATGCGACTGATATCGCACGCACCACTGTCCGAAATGACGTTAAACTACCACATCTTATCGCCTCGTAATCGGGTCACATTGATTACAGCTTGTCTATAATATTCAAAATTCAGTTAGCCTTCCACGTTCGGCGACATCACGTCACTTGTCTCCTAACCATTTACGCACTTGGCGGTTTTGCAGGATAGATGGGAAATGGACGCAAAATCTTCAGCGCCCCTAATTTTGACGGGCCCATACAGGAAGATAATTAGGGAGTTTGACTCTGCGCTAGTAGACGTTAACCTCCCTTTAGACGGCGTAAACATAGCTACATCGGAGACATCCCCAGAATGGCCAGAATAGTTGACACGCATGCTAGACCTAGAGGCTGGGGACATAACTGAGGACCCCCTTAGTGAAATCCCTATCATTACGCATAAGGGTGAGACTAAAACACTCAAAGTCAATTCTTTGTTAGACCAAAAAATGCACAACGCTATAAAACAGGTCCTTCAAGACAACATTACTATCTTTGCATGGTCATACGAGGATATGCCTGGATTAGATCCCAGGTTAATCCAGCATAACATCATCCTAGACTCGTAGATTAAAGCAGTTAGACAAAAGGCACGCAAAATTAAGCCAGAGATCACGCTAGCCGTGCGTGATGAAATCACCAAGCTATACCAGCCTGGTTTCATCCATGCGGTCGATTACTCGGACTGGGTATCCAATATTGTAGTCGTCCCAAAGAAGACTGGAAGCATACGCATCTGCATAGACTTCCGGGATTTGAATAAGACCACAATCAAGGATAACTTCCCGTTGCTGAGTATCGACCAGCTAGTGGATACAACAGCTAGGCATGCGCTTCTGTCCTTCATGGATGGCTTTCTAGGCTATAACCAGATTCGCATTAACCTAGAACATCAATTGACCACGACATTCATGACGCCCTGGGGCACTTTTTGTTACACTATGATGCCTTTTGGTCTGAAGAACGCTGGAGCAACGTATCAACGGGCCATGACATACATCTTCAGCGATTACCTCCTAGGAAGGCTGAATGATTATGTAGATGACATAGCTGTTAAGTCTTTGAAGTCAGAGGATCATTCAGGGGACCTGGAGTTAGTCCTTAAAAGATGCTCCCAATACGAGCTCCAGCTTAACCCAAAGAAGTGCGTATTTGGAGTCAAAACCGGACGCATGCTGGGGTTTGTGGTGTCGGAAACCAGCATACGAGTTGACCCTGATAAGGTCAAAGCCATTGTCAAATTAACGCCTCCCACAGACCTCAGGCAATTACATGGGTTACAAGGACGCTTACAGTTTATACGCCGGTTCATTTCAAAGTTAACCGACAAGTTACACCCTATGCAACACTTGCTGAAAAAGGGGGTTAATTTCGAATGGACCGACGATTGCCAACATGCGTTTGATAGTTTAAAACATGAACTTCAACATTTGCCGACAGTTTTCCCGCCCCAAAGGGATTTGCCATTTTACATTTACCTTGCAACTTTGGACATAGCAATAGCAGCGTTACTTTGTCAAAGGAGGGATGATGGGTCGGAAGTGCCCATCTACTACTTGAGTCACGCTCTATGTGCATACGAAATGAGGTACAACGACGTCGAGCGTAATTGCTTAGCATTAGTTTTTATGCTTAAGAAATGTAGGCATTATCTTTTTCGTAGCCAGGTCAACGTCATCTGTAAAAACAACATTCTTAGAGCCATTACGCATAGCTTATACGAGAGTATTAAAATAGCTCGCTGGAAGGCTATCACGGTAGAATTTGATCTGCACTATATTGGCCAATCATCTACGAAAGGCCAAGCGATAGCTAACTAGTTAATAACTTCACCGATTAACAATCAAGCAACTATAGAGCCAGAGTTCCCTGACGAACATGTACATAGTCTAAGCCCTGTCTCAACAGGCCTCGAAGAAACGTTGTACTTTGATGGCACTTCAACCGCTAGAGGTGGCAGTGCTGCCACTGTTATCACGCTATCGCCTGAGGATGTGCATCTACATGCTTATCGCTTGACCTTCCCTTGTACGAACAATGTGGTAGAGTACGAGGGGCTCTTCAGGGGATTACTAACTGCCGGTGAACTCGATGTTTAACACCTGGCGATTAGGGGTGATTCGATGCTTGTCATAAATCAGATCACTAGAGTCTACGCCTGCAAGTCTGTACATTTGCAGCCCTACTGCGATACGGCTAAAGATCTTCTAAGATGATTTGCGACTATCGATGCCCAACATGTGCCACGCACAGATAACACACTGGCCAACGCACTGGCAACACTGGCTTTGAATGTGCTTGCACATCTTTTTGACACCTGCCCCGCATTGATTACCGATTGCATAGATCCTATCATTCAGACGGCACAAATCTCCTCTCTTCTCGAGGAAAGCACGCCTGAATGGTACGACGACATTAAGGCTTACCTTTTACAGGGCGAGCTACCGTCTGCATTAACACGCGCACAGAAAGATGCAATCCGTAAGCAGGCTAGGCAATACGTCATCATCGGAGACAGCACTCTCTGTAGACGCTCCTTTAATGGTGTGTTGCTTACTTGCGTTGACAAAGACCAAGCGCAGCACATAGTCGGCGAAGTTCACGAGGGACTGTGCGACGGCCACGTAGCACCACGGGCTATGGCTCTAAAAATCCGTCACTTAGGATACTACTGGCCATGCATGGAAAAAGATTGCTTGACGAAGGTTAAAACCTGTGACATGTGTCAACGTCACGCAAATTGTATACACGTGTCACCCATAGAATTACATACAACATAGATAACATGGCCATTTCAGCGATGGGGACTAGACATCATAGGCCCCATCACGCCGAAGTCTTCCGTAGGTCATAGCTTCATCATTACCGCTACTGAGTATTTTACAAAGTGGTTAGAGGCTATTCCCCTGCGGAAGACCACTTCTCAGCAGATTTGCCATTTTATCCTAGACAATATAGTAACCAGATTTGGTCTCCCGATGACTATCGTGACCGACAATGGGCCGCAATTTAGTAGCATGGAAACCAAATCCTTCTGTGATAACCTAGGCATTAGATAATCCTTTTCCTCCCCTTATTACCCGCAAGCGAATGGTCAAGCTGAAGCAACAAACAAAGTAATCATCAATCTGCTCAAGAAAATGCTCGACAGCAACAAAAGCCGGTGGCATGAGCAGATCCTCTATGTGCTATGGGCGTATCGTACTACGTGTAGGACAGCTACGGGTAGTATGCCCTATAGCCTGGTTTACGGGTCTGAAGCAGTGCTTCCTCTCGAGTTGCAAATCCCTTCTCTGAGAATGGTCCTCTCCGCGGTTATAAATGAGGCTCAACACACTAAGTCTCGAATCGCAGATCTGGATTCAGTGGAAGAGAAGCGGATACAGGCTCTTGACACGATTGAAAGGTATCAAGACAAACAGCGACAGAAACATCGCCACAACCTTCAACAGCGCCCGATCAAGAAAGGAGATCTTGTTCTCAAGGCTGTGCGTGAACCAGTAGGCAAGTTCTCTGCAAACTGGGAAGGCCCTTTCTTGGTGATCGACGTGTACAGTAACGGAGCATTCAAGTTAGCAGACGTCAACGGCAACGAATTGGCAAACCCTGTAAATCATGTGTACTTGAAGCTGTATTACATCCAGCAGCATCTACGGTGTCAACAGCAGGTATGGCAATACTCGTCCGCTACGACGTAAAACTGGCACCCGGCATCCGTTACGACGTTAAACTGGCACTGACTGTTCGCTACAACGTAAAACTGGCATGCCTTGCATGCGTCCGCCACGACGCTAAACTGGCAAGTCGTAACCGTCCGCTACGACGTAAAACTGGCAATGTTGTACAGGTGCGCCAAGATGAAAAACTGGCATCTTTTGCACGCGTCCGCCACGATGCTAAACTGGCGCAAGTAAGTAGCCGTTTGCTGGGACATAAAACCAGCACAGCTCTATCCTTGGGTCATGACACGAAACTGGCATCCACAGCACGGTCTGCTGAGACAATAAATCAGACATACCACTGTCCGCTACGATGAAAAACTAGCACTTCTCGGTCCGCCCGGACTTTAAACTGGGACCATGGTCTGCTGAGACTTAAAACCAGTAATGACAGTCTATCGGGACTTAAAACTGGGACTTACAGACTGCTACCATGTAAATCAAGCGAGCATGATCATCTCTCTACAGCTGCACAACCAACGGGGTGGGATACTGGGATAGTCCCAGCGTCGCCACCCCACTGGCATCCTACAAATTCCTCGGATAACCTAAGAGGCATCTTACTGATCCCTCGGAGATGCCGCTGCTACGCCCGCCGCAGTGGTAGTACCTCTAAGAGTTTAGTCTCGCCAGCCAGAGCCCCGACGAAATCCTCGTCGACAACGGCCTCGGGAACCTCCGCCAATCATCGCTATCGGACACTGGCTTCGCAAATTCATCTGGCCAGTTCCTTATACAACCAGTTAGGTGCACTGTGTCTGATGCCTTTTGGCGAAGATATGCTGGGTCAATTGTCAGGATTGGCGGCTCCACCCTCATGCTCCGGCTCCTTCTCTACAGCCCAATCGCTCTATCTCGCATCAAACGGCGTTTGTTTCAACAACCTCGCCTCTTGTTCGCATGAGCAATGGTATCCTCTGCTTTCTTTTGTGGTTGCAAGTTACTTGCCTTGGAGAATGTCGTCCAAAGGTGCGTCCATCTGAGCGGTGAAGTACAACAGTGTGTTGAAATGGCCGCTTGGGTTTGCCCGACCACTTAGATCTGCATGCCTGTACCTCCCACAAATCCTACCCTTAGCTCTTGTTTCCCTTCATCCCCACCACCCGCTTCCCATACGCAAAAGCTATATACGCAAGTATCCATTTCCCGCACTCACACTAGCAGAGATATCGCAAAAGTGATGCGCCATGCTCCTTTTGCACGGATTCCTGCTATAATCGATGACATAGAAATCTCAGGCTGACGCGCTACGCTCGTCTGAAAGCATTCCTGTTGACATCAGTGTGCGTATGTTTCTGTGCATTCAGCAAGCGTATTCCATGCTCTTACCATCCTGACCCATGTTATGTCTTCCCCGAACCTGTTTCCCACCATGCCATTCTATCTCCCATTCCCTCCAGCTTTGCTCTTCCATGTTGACAGGGCAATCCTTGAGTAGCCATGGATGGACGTTGTTCTTGCTTCTAACAATCTAGTGTTTCGTATTCTTTGTCAACGTCTTTCGACTAAGCCCTCCAACCATCAACAAAGAGGGGCCATTAAAACACCGTAAAAAATCATGAGTCGGCCTTAGGCAAAGATTCGCAATTCAGGCAAGGGCGCATCCCAGCATTCCAAAGGGGGGAATAAGACAGAGCAACATCAAGAGGCACATAGCATCAAGTTCGCAACTTCTTGTGCAGATTCCTAATCTTTTTATGCTTTTGCTGTTTATGCTATATCACGCAACATAGCGTTATGACGCTTAGCATGATGGTGTTTCAACATAGTCCGGCATCAGGAGGATAGTTGCTTCAGCATAGGGAGAAGCTTAAGCAGCGCGATATGCGATTTCTTGCGCATTTTGCTAAGTCTTTCGTTCAAAGACAGGTTTACGCTCTATTATGCACGGAAGCATAATAAGCTCCAGAACAGTCAAAGGCAAAGTCTAAGAAAACGCAACTGCTCAATCATACGCTCATCACGCAACGGAGTGTATCGCAGCGTATTGCGTCACCAAACTAGACATTGTTTACGCTTCACTACGCGCGACTGCGTAAGAAAGCGTAAAACGGCTTTAATTCCATTATTCCCATGTTACGTTACGCTCATACACGCAACACAGCGTGAATGAGCGTAATGTAACCCAAGACAGTTGAAACATGCCCAACGCGCGTCTCTTCTTCACACGCACAATATGCGAACAAGCGTATTGTGCGTAATTAGGAAGTTTGACGCAAAATTGGTCAAACCAAAAGTGCCCGAAACACGTGGGACACACATCATCAGGGTTGTGCCATTTCCACAGAGCATCGCAGCCCATAAATACCCCAGTTGACAAAGATACAAAGGTTGGCAAATCAGAGAAGCAAAGACATTTTTCTGAGCACCAAAGCACTTATCACTTTTGGAGCAGAGATATAGAGAGCAGCGCCTTGGCAATTGTTGACAGCATCACCTTATAGCAGAAACAGAGCATAGTTCACTTTGAGCATCGGTGACGGGAGTAATCATTCTGCTGGGAAGACTCTATTGGTCAGAAACAGTTGATCGGTAGACATCAGAGCTTGGCCTTCCTTGCATCTCGGCTTTAGCCCACGAGGTAGATCGGACTTCTGTTTGGACAGTTTTGCTTGTTGTTTTGTGCTTGCTTCACATCCAGTAATCGGGGATTCCCCAGTGTAGTTTCTCATACAAAATATACATTTTTCAAGTCAAAGCGCAGATCTTGAAACTACGTGCTTCTCTTATGTCAGCCTCCTTTTATCGTGTTTAGTGTTATCACCGTTGCAATCCATCTACATCGTTTTCCCCTCGTTTTACGATTCCTCGAATCAGATCGTTTTCACGAAATTTTCATCGATTTACTGATTAGTAAGTCCCTGTCTGATTGACAAGACCGTTCAGGGCGCCGCGGATTCGTTTTTCCAGCATAGCCCTCGCGCGGATCCGTGGCTAAAACTGTGTACACGGAATTTGTTCAGTATTTTCCAACTGCCGACATTTTCCATCATTACAGCCTCCATTGAAAAAGAGGAACATCCATCTAGAGTTGGCTAACCAATCCATCACTGTCCCATTGGGACTAGTAGAAGACATTGTTATGACTGTTTGTAGGTGGTTGTACCTAGTTGACTTCCTAGTGATTCAAGTGAACAATGGTAAGGGGAACTTCCTAATCATAATAGGAAGAGCATGGCTAAGCACCATCAATGCATGCCTAGGAATCCGTAATCTTTCCCTAGAAATATCAAAGGAAAATACATTCAGAAATATTAAGAAGAAGAAATTTCTGTGCATAGCATACAGTGACATAGGGTGTAATCACATGCAAAGGTCATGGTTTGTGCAAAGTTTCACATTGCCTGCATGAAATTAATGTGCATAAGTGATCAACATCCAAATATGCCTGTATGTAGCAGCCACACAATAGGAAGGCACCCAATGGTTGACAACTGATCAAGAAAGTAGTTGACTCATATGCATGGAACCAATTAAGGGTTTGACTTGTGCTTACATCAATAGCATAGATGCATTAGAGCAAGTCCACTACCAACTTCCAAGTCTTAACTTTGAAAAAGTCAATTGGGGGAAGTTGGAAATCCCTGAGAAATTTAAGCAGAAGCCCCTCGAGCTAAAACCATTATCCATCGATACGGAATACACATTCCTTAAAAATGGAAAACCAATAATTATCAACGCTAAGCTTACTCCTCAATAGAAAGAAGAACTACTGAAGGTAATCAATAGATGGTCAAAAGCCTTCACTTGGTCATATTCTGAATTAACTGGAATAGATCCTAGGATATGCCAACATAGGATTTACACCAACCCCTCCATGAAGCCTCAAAGACAACAGTAGATGTGTTTGAACCCAAAACTGAAGTAAGTAGTCAAGGAAGAAATTGAACAGCTTCTCAAGGCTGGGTTCATATAACCCATTACTGATTGTGAATGGGTTAGCCCCTTAGTTATTTTGCCTAAAAGGGAGGCAAATGGAGGGTGTGCATAGATTTCAAGCTACTAAATATGGCAACATTCAAAGATCAATTTTTGTTGCCATTTGTTGACCAAGTCTTAGACACCATTACAAGGCATCGCTACTATAGTTTTTTGGATGGATATAGTGGATATAATCAAATACAAATAGCCCTAGAAGACCTAGCTAAGACTACACTCACTAGTCCTTGGGGAATGTTTGCATACAAACAAATTTCATTTAGCTTGTGCAATGCCCCTGCAACATTTCAATGACTAGTTCTAAGCATTTTACAACAGCAGATAGGAAATGGTGTAGAAGTTTTTATGGACAATTTCTTCACCTATGGAGCAAACTTTGATCAAGCCTTGGACCAATTAGAGCACGTGTTAAAAAGATGTGCAGAAACCAATTTGAGGCTCAACTAGCAGAAAATCCATTTGATGGTCCACGAGGGCATAGTACTAGGACACAAAATCTCACACACAGGGATAGAGGTAGACCCCGAGAAAATCAAAGTAATCTAAGGAATTACCTGTCAACTAGAAACTATCAAAGATTTTTGATCATTCCTTAGACATACTAACTACTATAGGAGATTTATTAAGAACTTTTCAAAGGTTTCCAAACCATTGGTGGAATTAACGAAAAAGGACGTACCTTTCAAGTAGACCAGGGAATGCGAATTAGCTTTTCAAACTCTAAAACACAAGCTAGTAGAAACACCCATTCTACAAGCTCCTGACTAGTTCAAACCATTCCATATCATGACTGAGATGTCCAACTATGCCTTAGGAGCCGTACTTACATAGTTAGATGACTAGAAGCATCCTTATTACATCCACTATGCAAGTAGAAGTATCGCTGGTGCACAACTTAACTACACTACCACAAAGAAAGAATTAATGGTTGTAGTGCTTGCACTAGAAAAATTTAGACACTATGTATTGGGATATAAAGTATATATACATACAAATTATAGTGCAATAAGGTTCCTCATGAATAAGCCAATGGTAAGACCTCATATCATATGATGGCTTGTAATCTTACAAGAGTTCAATTTTACGATGATCGATCATAAAGGCACCAAGAACGTAGTTGCTGATCATTTATCTCAGTTGTGATGGAACAACAAAGAGAACGAGTATCCAATTTCTAATTATTTTGCTGATGAATTCCTCTTTGCCGGTGTAGTGAATAATTAATCACCCATGGAGACAAACTGGTGCAATAGGATTCTTACCTACCTCCTCACCCAACAAATACCACAAGAGTTAAACCTTAAGAAGAAACAACAGTTTCTTCACCAAGCTAAGTACTTTATGAAAATCAATGGACAACTTTACAAAGTGTGTCCCGATGGCTTGGTTCAATGGTGTGTTCCCAATATAGATCAACTACAAGTTCTTCAAGATGCTCATGAGGGTCCTTGTAGAGATCATTAAGCTGAGAGACGAACAGCCATCAAGTTCTTGCTTGCAGGATATTATTGGCCTACATTGTTTCGAGACACCCATCAATTTGTCCAATCTTGCGAGCGCTATCAATGTGATGGGGGAATGACTACTAGAATGGAGAATCCGCAACAATGGATCCAACCATTTGAACCCTTCGACATTTGGGGAATTGATTCTATGGGGCCAATTACACCAATGTCCAATGGAAAAGCCTATATCATTGTTGCTGTTGATTACCTAACCAAATGGGTAGAAGTAGCTGCTGTTAAGGATTGTACATCATCTACAGCTTCACGATTTGTTTAACAACAAATCATAAACAGGTTTGGTATGCCTCGTGCACTTATTTCAGACAATGGTACCCACTTCACAAGTGCAACTTTTCAAAAATTAATGCAACACTTAGGGGTTGAGCATAAATTGACTACACCATACCACCCCCAAGTGAACGGTCAAGAAGAAGTCACCAACAGGGAGATTACGAAGATATTGACAAAAATTGTTAGCAAGTTTAGGTGAGACTGGCACACTAAACTAAACAATGCTCTATGGGCATACCACTCCACATGGAAACTCCCTACAAGCTACTCTCCCTATGAGTTAGTGTACAGTAAATAACCAATGCTTCCCATTCAAAATGAGCTCCATATACTATCCATGGCATGTGACCTCAACCTTGACCTTGATCTAGCATAGAAACAATGGTTAGTAACCCTTAACTTGCTAGATGAAAACCAACTAGCTACCTTGTCATCTAACAAGTTGCACAAGGCATTTAATAAACAATCTCATGACCTAAGGATTAGGAAATTTAAATATCAACTGAGAGATAAGGTTCTCTACTAGAATCCCACACATGTGCCACAACATACTAAATTTCAAACACTGTGGGAAGGATCTTATATTATTTATGCAACTTTTCCTTCAGGGGCCATGATAATATACAAACCTAAGAGCCCAGACAAGAAACTGTTGGTCAACGTACAACAAACAAAACCTTTCAATGAGCTTAGGATAGCTAGTACACATGCTACCTCTATTGATGGATAACCTTGATCACTATTTCGAATCTCCTCCTTCCAACTCAATCGTGCAGGAGATAGCCACCTATGCTAACCGTTTTAGGCCCTCAATTCTTTTTGAATTTTTGTTTTACACATTTTTGTTTGATACATTTTTCCAACTTTTCTTATTTTTGTTTTACACCATCGTTCATGTTTTTACTATTTCTTTGTTTGCTTGATTTACTTTTATTCATCATCCAATAAGTGCGCATGATGGTGGATTGCATTATCTCATATTGATTGCTAATGCTTGGTTTTTACCTTTGAATTATGATGTTGATATTAAGGTATGGTTCTTTTTGTAAAACATGCAATGAGTCCATGCTGTCCACTCATCCATACAACTTTATGGTCTCCTTTGGCTTGGAACTATAGAGTCCCCTTTTTCTAAGTAAATTTATTAATGAATTAGTGGCTGGGTACTTTTCAAACCAAGGAAATACTCAAAGGATGAAAAGGATCTGACTTCAAGGGGATTCGATGCATTTGTGTTGGCCATTCTCTTGGGTGCTATGATGTTTGTTTCTTAGATTTTTCACCATTCTAACATTGTTCAAAAATTAGGAAGCTGAGTGAATAAAAATAAGTCTTTGAATGGTGTGGTTCTCACACAAAAAAAAAGGAGAAAAGAAAGAAGAAAAGTAAGAATTCAAACCACACCCCTTAGACATAATAAAGCAATATGGACTACAAGCACTAGTTATGAAACGAGAAAGACATGTTACCCATGTTTGAAGGTTCCATCTAACTAAGGCCCTTTCTCACTTCCTGCTTCTCCATCTCACTCTCCTTAGGATGGTGGTCACTCTTTGTGAAGGCATTCTTGTTGCTTCAAGAGGATGTATTGGCCAGGTGTATTGATGTCAGGTCACTGAATGTGGTTGGTTTGAGTCTTGATTTAGGATGAAGTTCTACATAGTCATCTTAACCATGAAATACACAAAGGGCTTTACACAACCTTGTTCTTGGGATTCCATTCCATTCTCTCCTCTCCACATAATTAGACTGTTATGGGTTGATGTATTGTTTTTCTTTTGTGAATTCTTATGGATAAGTTTGTAACTCTTACTTCCAAATGACATTCCTAGAGCCTACAGACTCTTTGGTTTGTGGGTTTGTTAGAACATAAAAGGCATGAGCCTTCTTTGGGGAGGACCCACCAGCACTCCTTTTTGATGCAATTGTTAAGTTCTTTTCCTTAAGCGTTTCTTGCAATTAATCATCTCTTGTTTCATCCCCATCAATGACATCCATTTTATTAGCACTGCCATTGTTATTTTTCCCCATCTTTCTTGTTCCTCATATTTTTCCATCTTACAACTACCAGAGGTTTGCTCTTAGTTGTGGGGGCCCCAGCACAAATTTTACAATTTTCTCCATTTTACTATTCGCCTAACCCCTACACCTTGGGTAGTCACCTATGATAAATATTTGAACCAGTTTCTGCCATAATCAAAACTCAACCAATGTGCTTCATATCGAGGCAAGGTATCAACTGCATTATGGTTTATCTATCCTTGCTCATATGTGACTATGTTGTGTGTGCATATGGTGATCATACAAACAATGGACTAGGCTTGGAGGAAGAACTCAGAATGGATCAGAATTGGAGCATTTACAAAAGAAGCAAGTCTGGTGGCGTGGCTATGGATAAACAATAGCAGGCGTAATCTTAGCATTGGCGGTAACATGCTTCATTTTCTTTCTCTCTCTTTCTCTACAAGCTACCAAATAAAGGCTTGGATGTAATTTATGTATGAGTGTTCATCACAATGGTCATGAACACTAATTTTTTAATATGCTTATTGATCTATTCACTAGGCACGTTGAGTCTCTCATCCCATTCCACTGTCAGTTGTCAGTTAGCCAATAATCCCATACCTTCCCAATATTTTGTAAAGAACTTGTTTCTTTTCTTCTATACTCAAGGATGAGTTTTCATTTAGTTGTGGGGGTATGATGAGAGCAGTTACTCTAATTATTAGAGTGGTTACTCTAGCGGTTACTCTAGTGGTTACTCTAGTAGTTATTCTAATTATTAGAGTGGTTACTCTAGCGGTTACTCTAGCAGTTATTCTAATTATTAGAGTGGTTACTCTAGTAGTTATTCTAATTATTAGAGAGGTTACTCTAGTGGTTACTTTAGTATTTATTCTAATTATTAAAGTGGTTACTCTAATTATTAGAGCAGCTGCTCCCAAGCTTATAAATATAGTGCCCAGGTGCACAATTGGGATGGAAGTCTTTCAGCAATCAAGTAGCGAAACTTTTGTAGTTTGTTTGAAAGTTAGAGTATTTT
>MNCI01006449.1:120539-140331 GCA_015680685.1 Gnetum montanum
CTGGTTTAGGATGTGTATGGAAAGTGGGAATGGATGTTGGTGTTAGAATTAGTTAGAACTTAGTTAATGAGTAGTTAAGTTAAATTATTCACCTAGTTATCTCTCTCTTTACCTATTAGCACAAGACATAAAAACATAAAAGATATAAAAATCATATGCCTCAACTTACTTAACCATACAATCATGACATACAAGTAAGTTTGGGAAGATAATGATCAATCAACCTGTCCTTGTTCCAGAAGGGCGCATAAGCACTTAGTCCTTGGAATTAGACCAGATCGTGCGTGAAACTCTCGTATTAGTATGGTTGAGCGTAGGGGGTACCTCGCCACTCATCAATGTTAAAGAGTTGTAGTGATTGGATCCACTATTGAGGTCCCTCCATACAAGTAGTCATCCCACCATCATTTTGGCAGTGTTCACAAGAGTAGATGAAGTAGTGAGTGTCCCTAAAGAGTGTTGGCCAATAATACCCTACCATTACGATCTTAATGGTTGTGCATCTTCTAACATAATGACCCCTATAAGGACCCTTATGAGCATCTTGGAGAATGTGTAGTTGGTTAGCATTAGGAACATACCATTGAACCAGGCCATTGACACACATCTTGTAAAGGTATTCGTTAATCTCCAGGAAGTGTTTGGCTTGATGAAGAAACTACTATTTGTTCCCGAAGTTCAACTCTTATGGCATCTCTTGAGTGAGAAGATAGATGAGAATCCCTTCATACCAATTCGGTTTAGTGGGGACTTGTTCATTTGTAGCACCAGCAAAGAAAATTTCATGATGAAATTGATCAGAATTTGGGCTATCCTCCTCTTTATTATCCCATCTCAACTGAGACAAGTGGTCAATGACCACGTTCTTAATTTCCTTTTGATCTACCGTCATAAGATTGAATTCTTGAAAGATCACCAACCACAATATGACATGGGGGCTCACTATCAATTTGTTCATCAAGAACCAGATTACATTGTGATTTGTATGAATGAACACCTTCTACCCAAGAACATAGTACCTAAATTTCTCCAAGGCATACACCAGCACCATCAATTCTTTCTTTATTATGGTGTAATTCAGCTATGCACCCATAATGCTTTAACTCACATCGTGGATATAGTAAATTTTTTTTTGATAATTCCACTATGTGAGCATAGCTCTTAGGGCATAATTTGATGCATATATCATGATATGGAATGGTTTGGACCAATTAGGTGCTTGTAGAATTAGTGATTCTACAAGCTTATGCTTAAGTTATTGGAATGCATTCTTGCATTCCTCGATCCATATGAATGACGCATCTTTCTTTATAAGCTCCACCAATGGTTTAACAATCTTAAAGAAATTCTCCATGAAGTGTTAGTAGTAGCCAGTGTGACTAAGAAATGACTAAACAACTTTTACAATTTCTAGTTGGTAGGTAATTCCTTGGATGACCCTTATTTTTTTAGGGTTGACCATAACCCCTGCTTGTGATATTCTATGTCCCAAAATAATGTTCTCCTAGACCATCAAATGGCTTTTCTACGAATTAAGTTGAATATTTTTCTTTACACATCTTTTTGGCACTTGCTTAAGGAAGTCCAAGCTTGCTCAAATGTAGTCCCATAAGTGGAGAATTCATCTATGAAGACATCCACCCCACTACTGATCTACTATTGAAAGATGCTTAGGACAAGGCATTGGAATGTAGCAAGATTATTACATAGACCAAAAAACATCTTTATTTATGAAAAGGCCCCCTAGAAACTTGTGAATGTGGTTTTGGCTTGATTCTCAAGTGTAATCTGAATTTGGTTATAGCCACTATAACCATTTAGAAAGCTATAATAGTAGTACCCAAAGATGGTGTCCAACACATGGTCTACAAAAAATGTTCTTTGTATGTCACTGATGAGTGTCAAAGTGTCACATAGACAGACCCTCTTCAATGGGGCCCTATTTACGTGGTGTTGCCCCATCGATGGGGTCACGTTAATGTAGTGTTTACTATGTCTATGGGATCCTATTGATGTAGTACTATAGCAAAAACTATAAATACAAGCTTCCAATCATGTTTATGGGCATTCAAGTCATAATAGTAGCTGAACTCTTAGAGTTTTTACATTTGAAAGTTAGAATATTTTCTCAAGTGCTCGTAGCAAGAGTCATTGAGTATACAGATCTTTATTCAAGCACTATTATACCTTAGCATGATAGTGTGTATGGAAATAAATATGAGCTTCTTGATAAACCTTGCAGCATTTTGGATAGGTTAGATATTTCTTTCATGCATTTAATGTTTTTAGTTATTTATGTAATTTTTTCTAATAATTAAGCAAGATAAGCTAGATAGATTAAATACATAAGTATGACGACTTTGAGCATAACACATATTTGCTTGGTAATCTCAGCATCGTTATTGCTTGGTGCACCCAATAGCATAACGCTTGGTAACCCAGTAGTGGATAGGTGGGTTTAGGACATGTATGGAAAGTGGGACTGGATGCTGATGTTAAGACTAATAAGAGATTAGTTAGTTAGTTAAGTTAAATTAGTCATTAAATTACTTCATCTCTCTCTTTAAGCATCAAAATCATAAAACATAAAATGATACAAATCATATGCCTCAATTACACTTAACCATACCTTTGTACTTCACAAGTGTAATTGGGAAGATAACAAATGACCATTAGGGAAAGATTCACTTCCTAGAAGACTAGTGCACCGAAAACTAGAGAGTCCATGAAATTTGACTGGATTGTGCATGAACACTTCATGATTCATATGGTTGGACATACATGTGCCTTTAATTGCTCATCATTGGCACCATTATCAAGGACTCTGTTTGTTGAAACATGCACTATCTAGGATTAGTGAGCATTATTAATATCATTGGATGAACCTTAAGGTCAACATTATTTTTGAATTATAAAATTACAAAAGCACACTAAATATTTTATTTATTACAAAATTTCTTCTCCTTCTCACAGGCATGACGATGTTAAATCACTGATTTCATAGGAGTGTAAAGTGATATATACTCATCTAGATGAGTATATACCTGACTTCATTTTCATCCTACATCAGGATGAGCAACTATAATGGTGTGATATGGAAGGCAATGTTGTAATGCCTCTTGATCAATCTGTGTGCAGGATGCTGCTTCAAACTCTTAAGAAGTTAGGCATCCATGATCTTCAAGAAGAATATGTTATGCATGACTACGACTATTGGGGCTACTATCCCACTGAAACACAACGTAGATGACATCCACACCAGGAGTAGCATCATGAGGCTATGAAGGGGAAACAGTTCACTAACCCCTTATTCTTGCTACACCAAGGTGACAATGAGGACCTTCCTTCTAAGGGCTATCGACATGAAGGTTCTCCATCACTTGTTATTAATGATGGGGGTGTGGCCCTGAATCTATGCTCTATGATCAACAATTCAAGTTTAGGATCAGACAAGTGTCAAGGCGATAGGAAAACCAATGAATGTGGTATGATAACTAAAGGAAAATTGGCAAACACCATGGTGGTGATAGTCCTCCTTCTTCTTCATCCTCTTCATCTACATCCTCTTTTTCGTCTTCTTCTGATAATGATAGATGTCACAGAAAGAACAACCATGATGGAGGTGACCAACAAGACCATAATGAACGAAGGGGTAACAAAGGACATCATTGATGACAATGAAATAATGATGATGATGAGCCTTTGTTGGAAATTCAAAGCATGCTTAACATTGCAAAGGTAGTTAAGATCCCAACTAGGCATCTAAACGATAGTCAGATCAAGTGCTTAGACATGAACAATGTCCCAAGATTTGAGGGGGGATGTAACTCTAAACTACAAACACATCTACAAAATTTCCATGATGCCTATGCCTTGTAGAACATTGAAAATGACTAGCAAAAGCTCAAGTTATTTCCTAGGATACTTATTAAGGAAGCTAAAAGTTGGTACCAGTCCTTGGAATCAGAATCCATTCATAGATGGAGTACCCTATTGGAACTATTTAATGACAAACACTAGATGTACTTTAGAGTGTCTAATCTGAGAAGGCAAATCCAAGGCTAGAAATAAGGAATACATGAACCCTTGGATTCCACCATGGGTAGATATTATTTACTTTTACATCAATGCCTTGGCCATGGTTATTCTTAAAGGGAACAACTCTACCACATCATAAATGGGCTCAAAGCATGAACTAGAAGAACTCCTGAGGTTTATGAAAAGAGGAAAACTATCCAAACTAAGAGCTCATTAGATCTAAAGGATAATAGAGCAAGTAGCAAAAGAAGAAGATGAGTTGTGAAAAAGGAAAAGTGCTGAAGAACATAATAGGGATCCTTCCATCAGGAAAAGAGAGCTCCGATTTTGTGATGAGGAGGAGTCTTCACTTGATATAGTGGTGAATAAGAAAACCTTTCCCATACAAAAATCTATTTCTAATATTTTGGCAAAGGTTGATAAACTATAGGACTCTTTGGATGAGAAGTTTCAAACTACTATGAAGATTGCTAAAGAATCCAAAGAGTAGAACAATGATCATGACCCTAGGAGGTAGAAAGAAGTTGAACATGCCTACCAAAGAGGTAAGGGCAAAGCTACTACAATTGTGGAGACAGACTCTGAAGATGATGGTGGATGTGACATTTGTCAATATGATCACCATGTGGTGTCACACGTACAAGAGTCTAGGATGTACTTGCTGAATCTACGACTAGCAAAAAGATAGGCATCCTAGACGATTACCTTATCCTCAAGGTAATCCAAGGTAGTTCCACCAACAAGAACAAGCTTACTATCCAAGTGAAGCTCAACCATAATCGTATAGTGGCACCAACCATAGTCATGAAAAATGCCACCACTAAGACAGCAGTACCCTTATAGGTAACCAAATCCATATGGGTACTATGTTCAGCAGTCTATTTCTCCATGAAGCTCAGCAAGCCACACCTCATTCCAGCATCACTATTACCCTCCAAAGTACCATCAAACTAATTCACCATCCACTCAAGGGGAGAACCCATATCCATACCACCCTCCACATTCGTTTTCACACATCCCTCTGCCCTCAACCTAGTTACCTTATGCTACATCCATTCAAGGTAAAATTCCCCCATAGCTACAACAACAAAATGCTACAAGGGTTGTACATCCACAACTGGCCTTTCATCCAAGTGGTTTAGACAATTAATCTAGGAAATGATCCTTTTTTTTATCCAACAATTCTCCCAAACCCTCACAACCTAATGCAGCTAGTCATCCTGTATCTCCAACATCCTCATCCTCCACATCAAACACATTCAATTGCCCTTCAAACCAAAAATTTCCTTAGATCTGCACTGTGATGTTAACTCATGCTATTTCCTATTGGATCAAGGCTAACAATCTTCCCATGAAACGATCTAATCCTAAAATTCCTCTTATTTACTTACAAATCGTTGAACATGAGCCATGCAAGTCTCTTCTTCATTCTGGTTCTGGTATTAATCTTGTCTCTAATGACATGTATAAAACTTAAAACCTACCACCTCTCAAGAAGAGCAACATCTATTTAAAATTGGCAGACCAGTAAATCACTATTCCTTTGGAATTAGTGAAGGACATTTTGACTATAGTTTGTGGGTGTTCCTGCCCTATTGATTTTCTAGTCATCAAGGTAGAAAATTGTAAAGGTAACTTCCCCATCATTATGGAACGTGCATGGTTAAGCATTGTTGATGCACATATGGACATAAGAGATCTCTTCTGGGAAATCTCTAAGGAGAATGAATTTGGACAACTTGAGAAGAAGTGTGTTCCATGCATCATATAGAGAAATAATGGGTGCAATTGCATGTAGAAAATCTTTTTCATTAAAAGTACATACATTAAAGCATGTAATCAGTGTGCATAAGAAACTGATATCCAAAGGAGGGCACCCTGTGGTTGACAACTAACTTCGATAGCAGCACACTATGCATGAAACCTCCTAAGCATCTGACACGCACTTATGTCAAAAGCATGGATGAACTAGAGCAAGTTCATCACCAACTCTCTCATGATGAAGAATATGATGATACCTATTGGGGAGAGTTGGAAATCCCTAATAATTTCAAGGAGGAATCCCTAGAGTTAAAAACTCTACCAACTGGCATGGAGTATGCATATTTAAATAATGGCAAGCTAATTATAATCAATGCAAATCTTGCTCTCAAGAAAAAAGACAAGTTGTTACAAGTAGTCAACAAATGGCCAACAGCCTTTGCTTGGTCATATCCTAAACTAACTAGAATCAATCCAAGCATAGGATACCATTGTATCTATACTGACTTAGGCCTAAATCCAAGAAGGTAGTTGTAACAATGGTTGAACCCCAAATTGAAGCAAATCATCAAAGAGGAAATCAAACAAATCTTGAAGGTAGGCTTCATCTATCCCATCATGGATAGTGAGTGGATTAGCCTACTCGTAATTATGTCAAAGAAAGATGGCAAGTGGTGGGTTTGCATCGACTTTAGGCTATTGAGCATGACAACTATTAAAGATCATTTTCCATTATCATTTGTGGACCAAGTGTTGGACACCATATCTGGGCATTATTATTATAGCTTCTTGGATGATTATAGTGGCTATAACCAGATCCAAATTGTGCTAGAGTAGTAGGCCAAGATAACATTCATAAGTTCCTTGGGAACGTTTGTATATTGTAAGATGAGATTTGGTCTGTGCACTACCCCTACAACATTTTAACACTTAGTCCTTAGTATTTTTGAATACTAGATAGGTAGTAGGATAGAAGTCTTTATGGATGACTTCTCTACCTATGGGGCTACATTTGAGCAAGCCTTGGATCGCTTTGAGTAGGTATTGAAAAGATGTGTTAAAACAAACCTTAGGCTTAATTAGTAAAAAAATCCATTTAGTGGTCTAGGAAAGCATAGTACTATGGCATAAAATTACTTAGGTAGGGATTGAGATAAACCTTGAAAAGATAAGGATCATCCAAGGAATCACATGCCAACCAAAGACAATCAAAGGTGTCTAATCATTCCTTGAACATACTGGCTGCTACTGATGATTCATAGAGAATTTCTCTAAGATCACAAAGCCATTGGTTGAGATTACAAAGAAAGATTCTCTATTTGTCTAAATTAATAAGTGTAAACATGCATTCCAACTACTAAAGGTAAAGCTTGTAGAGACTCCAATTCTACAAGCATTGGACTGGTCCAAGCCATTTCATATAATGACAGATGCATCTAACTATGCCTTGGGAGCTATGCTTACATAGTTGGACAATAACAAGTGTCCATATTACATCCATTGTGCAAGTCAAAGCATTGTGGATGCACAATTGAATTACACTGAGAAAGAACTGATGGTAGTGGTGTATGCTCTAGAAAAGTTTAGGCACTATGTGCTTGGATACAAAGTGTTTGTGCACACAAATCATAACATCATCCACTTCCTAATGAATAAGCCAACGATAAGCCCTCAAATCATACAATGGCTCATGATCTTATAGGAATTTAATCTTACAATGGTAGATCAGAAAGGGATTGAGAATGTGATCATTGAACACCCCTCTTAGTAAAAAGGAGGAGAGTTCGCTCTCTGATCAATTTTCATACAAACTTCTCTTTATAGGATTAATCAATGACCAAGTGCTTGATGAATCAAATGGTATGATGAAATCCTCACTTACCTTCTTACTCAAGAAATGACACAAGATTTGGACCACAAGAAGAAACAACAATTTCTTTATCACGCAAATTACCTCATGGAAATCAATGGACACCTTTACAAGGTGTGTGTCGATGGCCTAGTTCCTTGGTGTGTCTCTGATGCTGATTAACTACGTGTTCTTTAGGATGCTCACAAAGGTCCTTGTGGAGGCCACTATGTAGAGAGATGCATGACCATAAAAATTTTGATGGCATAATACTATTGCCCTATAATCTTCAAGGATGCCCACCAATTTATCAAATCTTGTAAATGCTATCAAAGAGATTGTGGGATGACCATGCAAATGGATGTTCCTCAATAGTGGGTTCAACCACTAGTGCCCTTTGACATATGGGGCATAGAATTCATTGGTTCCATCACACCCATGTCTAATGGAAAAGCATATATCATTGTAGTAGTCAGCTACTACACCAAATGGGCAAAAGTAGCAATGGTCACCAACTGTACATCTTCTACTGCTACTCGATTTGTACAACATGTTGTAAACAAGTTTGAGGTGCCACATGCACTAATTTCTGACAATGGAACTCACTTTATAGATGCCACTTTTAGAAAGTTGATGAAATGCTTGGGGGTTGAACCTAAATTAACAACACCCTATCACCCCTAAGCTAATGGTCAAACAAAAGTCACCAACAGGGAGATTACAAAGATCCTAATAACAACCATAAGCAAATATAGGAGAGATTTGAGCACAAAACTTAACGATGTCCTTTGGGCCTACCGCTCAACATGGAAACTCCCTATTGGCTACTCTCCCTATGAGTTAGTGTATAGAAAACTTCCAACACTCCTAATTCAATCTAAGCTTTGTACACTCTCAACAGCCTACAAATTGAATCTTGACCTAAGTCTAGCACAAAAAAAAGAACTAATCAACCTCAACGTGCTACATGAAAATTGATTGGTGGCCCTATCTTTGAATGAAATGCACAAGGCATTAAAAAAACAACAACATGACCTTAGCATATGAAAAGTGAAATTTCAATTGGAAGATAAGGTTCTTTACTAGAATCCCACACACGTACCTTAGAAAACCAAATTTCAAATGTTGTAGAAAGGACCTTATATAATTGACAAAACCTTTCCTTCTAGGACCATGACCATATAAAAACTTGAGTCCACACATAAAAAGCAGTTGGTCAACATCCAATAAGTAAATCTTTTTCCTGAGCCCAAGAAAGCTAGTACAATAAATACCTTAACAGATGGACAACCACACTCAAATTTTTAGATCTCCTCCTTCCAACTAAGTCATGGGGGAGATGGCCATCCATGCTAATCATCCATATGGCTTCTTAGTTTTTCTATTTGTTTTCCACATTTTTGATTTTGTAAGTTATTTATTTTACATTTTTTTGATTTTTCAAATTTTTCCTATGTTCATAACATTTTTGGTTTACACCATCATTAGTACATTTAAATCTTTCTTGAATATTTTACACTTTCTTATATATATTTGGTTTGAGTGTGGTTTTCAAATTTTTGGTTTGAGTGTAGTTTTCAATTTTTTGCTAATAAACGTGTTGTGTGCCAACAGGACACAATGGTGTTGTAGCTACTACTAATGGTGGTTTGTGCTTGATGTCTTTGGTTTGCTAATGTCTACTTTCTATTTTTGAAATTTTGTATTGATAGCTTAGTCATGGTTTCCTTTTCATAGAACAGGCAATGAGTCCACCACATCCACCCATTCACAAACTCAATGGTTTTTCTTATTTTGGAAGTTTAAGGTCCCTTTTCATTAAATCAACGTTTAATAAATTTGTGACCTTGGTAGTTTCTGGAATTGGAAATGATTCAAAGGTTTGTATAGGGTGTGACTTCAAGAGGACTCAATATTCTTTGTACTCTTCTACTTACTTGGGTGCTTGAGTGTTTTCATCGACTTCTTACCATTTCATAACAACCAATAATAAGAAGTCAAATAAAGTTTTTACATGGTGTGGTTTCCATCCAAAAAAAAAAACAAAAAGAAAAGATGATGCAAATTCAAAGCACACCCCTTAGACAAATAAACAGGCTACAAGCATTGGTTATGGGACTAAAAAGACATGTTACCTATGCCTAAACTTCCCCTCTAACTAAGGCTCTCTCTTACTTCCTACTTCTCTTTTCCTCTTTTTATGGAATGGTGGTTGTTTTGTGGGAGTAGTCTTGTGTCTCAAGGGGGTGGTTTAGTTTTGGAGTGCTGATGAAAAGTCACTAAAAGAGGTTGGTTTTGGTCTGGACTAAGGATGGATCTTCTCAAGTCATTTTAACCATAAACTTCACAAGAGACTTATTATGACCTTAATTTGGAATTCCTTTCCACCTTCTGCATCATTTTCTCTCTGCTAACCATAAATCACCTCACTGCCAAAGTCCATGTTCTTAACTCTATGTCTTGGTCTGACATACTTGAATTCTTAGGTAGAATCTTCTAGGTTTTGATCCTTAACTTCCATCGACCATTAGTCACCTATGGGATCCATGATTTTTTTTAGATTGAGTTTATGCAAGGGCAAACAGGGCATGTGCCTACTATGGAAGGGATCCACTTGTGTATCCCTTAGTCGAGTTCATTAAGTACCTTATCCTTAGGCATTCTTGCAATTAGAATCTTTCGTACACCCATCTTTTGCATCACACCATGTGCCCCTTTACATATTTTGTTCATCAAATATATTCTCTATCAAAGTTTTCAATTTTTGAGCTTTCAAAGATCCTTTTCAATGATTTGATCATATTCTTGGCTTTTTTGGGATTCCATGGATCTCAATTTCATTGAAAAATTTTTTATATTTTTTGAGATATTAACATTTGGAAATTTTTGCCAATGGGCCCTGTTGACAAAGCAAACCCATATATGAGGCCCTATATATGGGGCCTTGTCAACATAAGGGAAAAATACTATATATATATGTGACTCCACTTGGAAATGTTTACATTTTCTCACAAATGCCAAGGGAGTTTTTCAAATTTTCAGGGCCTAGAACCTTCCAAAGCCCATAACTTCCAAACTATTTATCCAAATCACTCCATTCTTGGACCCTATAGCTATCAGAGGTAAGCAATTTNAGTTATACATTATATCTACTAATCCATGAATTCATTGTGATAGCCACATGACATCAAAAGGAAAGCACATGTAGGAAGCAATACCATCCCAACTAAGAAAGAAACAACCTAGAACAAGAAGAGGCCAAGAACAACCCTAAGAAGAATAACTAGCAACCCATGCCATAGGTCCTCTCAGGGAAGAGGAAAAGGTGGAATCTATTCAACAAATTCCAGGACTAGTAGTAGCAATAGAACATGCCCATTGGGATGATGTGCGAGCACAACTAGCAAATCTTGAGGTGACCCTAATAGAGGCCTACCTAAATCAAATCAAATTGAGAGAGGTCCAAAAATTAGTGCTCTAAGAGTTAAATTTTGGCCCTTTCTTGGAGCATGCACCAAAATAAGTGCAAGACTAGTTGAAGGCCTCTCCCATGTGGCCAATCATCACTACCATTGGGGAGTGGTACATGGGAGAGACATTTTTATTCTAGAATAACAGGTAGCCTAGATCAATGGTAAAAATCAAGGACATCTTAGTGTCCTACTTAGCATAGGGCATTGCTGCAGTGCTTGGGTTGCCTAAAACAAGGATGAACCTTACTAAGATCCTAATGCAGGTATATCCTAATATCAAGAAAGAATAGGTGCAATGGTGCTATGATGTCGACCGCAGAATCACTGCCTTCTTTGCTCAAGCATGCAGTGCTCTGAGTGGAAGATTCCCTATCAACCTTCCATAATTGATCTATCTAGAAATGGAGAAGCAATTTAAAGAAAATGAATGTGGAAGAAAGGTACTCCCCTTTTCATGCCTCATCAGGAAACTCTGTCGAAGGGGAGGAATAGTCCATTACACCAACGATACTATCAAGACTATTCTAGTTACCAACTGGGTAGAAATGGTAAAAGATATGATGCCTATAACAACTATCCAAGAAGAGGAGCACCGACTACCACCTCCACCCCCCACTTAGACAACAGTGCCAGATATCACTACAACTATCCAATGATTATGCAAATATTGGGAATGGCTCTTAAGTGAACATGAGAAACAAGCAAGCATGAGTGGCAGGGACCCATCTATATATAGATTAGCAATAATTCATCTTAATGAGGTGGCCCAAATAATTAGCTTGATGGGTGGAGGTGGATCCATTTTTTTGACCCAAAGAATGTAGTTGCCTGCAAGGTCAAATTCAATCACTAAAGAAGTCACAATCTCTATCAAAAAAAAAAGTCACTCTTAGAAATCTCTAGGAATGCTGTGACTTTCTTGATGTGCTTGGAAGAGGGTGAAGGAATAATAGTTTTGGTGATTCAACACCAAGGGTAAGAGATAGTAACAAAAATGGTTGCTGATTGGATTAACAAAACACGCAATGCACCTACAACATTTGTACCAAATGTCATTACATCCAAGGATGTGTAGATGTCCATAAAAACCACAAGCAATAGAATAAATGTAGCACAACATGAAGAATTGTTACACCGATTGGTGGGAACTGGGAAACTGCTTCCAAATGTCTTTGATCTTTTGGACAACATTACTATAACCCAGTTAGAAATGCTAGAGGCAAGGGGTAAGAATATCACTTTGGAGGCGCAACTCAAAATAGCCAAGGAACTAAATGAACTCCTGGAGACCAAGGTTTCTTAATTAAGAGCCTAGATTACCAACCCCACATTCCTCAACCTGGCATTGACAAGAGATTAAGCTATGAAAAAGGTTCATATCATATAAAAAGGGGTTGAGGGTGCAATGGAAATGGTGGTGTTCTATCAACCCTTGGTAGAGGTCACACAACACAAAATCCAAAAGGCCTTGGATCGAACCCACTAGAAGAATGTCCAGTTGACCACAAAAAATCATCACTTGTGGAATGTTGATGAGAACAAGCAACAATTAACTAATTGTTGGCACATTTTGGCCATTTCATGGAACAGCAAGAGTAGATACTAGAAAAAGACAACTTGTAAAAGAATGTATGGTTGAAAATCTAAAAATAAAAATGTGGCTTTAAGGTTATGGGTTGCTTAAACTCTAGTAGTCCTTGATTGAAGAACAAGACACATTCTTAACTACCTAAGATGGAACAAATAAAAGAATGCTTTCAAGGTGCTACAACAAGATGTTTCAATAAAAAATGATGCTCCTAGTGGCATGGCTGAGTTCAGGAAATCATTGATGTTGAGTTTTCTTTTCAAATTCTATCTTCGTATGTCTAAAAAGGTCTATGAGAATCAGCACAATGGAACATGAGTGGGTCTTCCAGTCGCTCATTTCTCAGCAAAGTTTCAAGTTTAGGACTCACTGGTACAAAAATTGGCTGTGGAAAAGTTGGTTGTGGAGCATGCACTGTTCTTATGTCTCATTATGATCCAGAGAAATAGAAATCAATTCATCGAGTTTGGCTCTATTGTACTCTGTAGAGGGAATGCATGTAATTACTATGGAGGGTGTAGGAAATCAGCTAAATCTTCATCCTATCCAGGAACTGTTGGCTAAATCTCATGAATCTCAATGTGGATTCTACACACCAAGAAGTAAAAAAAATATATATGAACGGTGAGACAGAAACCACTAAAACAGGAACAATCAGCAGAACCATATGCGTGTTTGGCCATGCGAATTTCAAAGATCTCCCAACAGGTGAAATCTGGAAAATTACAACAAAAGAAATCAAATGTAAATTAATGCAATAATCTGCAAACAAAAAATTTCTGTGAACAGTTCCACACAAAACCAAATCCAAAACGGGCATAGAAAGGAAATGGCGAAATCGTAGTTCACTCAGTTTTGGTGAGCAGTGCTGCCATGGGGATGCCAGAAAACTTCTTGAGAGCCATGGCGGTGCTTTCACCGTGGCATGGGTGCGAGGTGCCAGGGCATGCACACCTCTGGAAGGTCTACAATTTTCAGCGGCATTTTGCAAGCCGCGATAGATAGCAGCGGAACGGAGCAGAAAAGCCATGATGGACCAATCGCAGGAGATGGCGGTAGTAGAGCAATGGCAGCAAATCAACGGCAGTGAAAAGAAGGACTGTGCACAAAGGAGGACAGACGGCCAGTGGCGGATGCACAGTGGCAAAAAGGGCTGCAGCGGTGTCAGCAATGAACCATCGGTGGCAATGATCACGTACGGGCTGGAAGGGAAGACTTCAGGCCAGGCCAAAGCCTTGCTCCACAGCATGTGGGCAGAAGACCAGTAGTAGGCGTAGAAAGGTCAGCAGTGGGTGAAAGAAACAACAAAGCATTTCAGAAAAGTTTGAAGGTTTCTGCGATTTTTAGAAACCCTGGTATATTGAAACCCTAACTTTCACAAGATGTTGGCCTCCCCGGGGCATTCACCGCGGCACATAGATCCCTCGCTGTCACCGTCAGCCACCGCAGGCATGGATTTCGGGAGCAGATTGTTGCTGAAAGCATCGCCATTGAAGAAGTGCAATCCAGAAAATCGTGGAACGCGATTACTTCCATTGAAAATATGCAATATGAAAATAGTTCCATTGAAGGGTGTAATTATGTATGAAATTTGGGTCCAGCAATATGAAGCCTTAGATGCCAATTCGTTGCTTATATTTGTCGGAGTCATTGCCCAAAACGTATTCATTATGTATATAGTTTATTTCAAAAGAATTCATAGGATAGTTATATGAACACACCATTTGGCCACCATAGCTTTTATTTTCTATAACGGTAATTTTGTAAAAATGATAACTTCCTAGCCTTAATCACATGATGTTTGTAACCACTACAAAGGACACTTGTTAGATGTAGCATTTTTATCTCTTTGGTGGTTGAAACCACCCAAAGTTGTTGTAACTTACCTAACTTGTTGGGCAAGTAACCTCCTAACTTGTTGGGCAAGTAATCTCCTAATTGGTTGGCCAAGTTACTTGGGAGAGATGTTAGGTGAGATATTTTTGAATATGTAACTTCCCTACCTACCTTTGAACCCTATAAAAAGGCTTCAGGGCTCAGGGAGGAGGAGGATCATCACTTGGAATCATCATCACTTAAGATATCATCACACTTGGGGTCTCATACATCACACTTTGAAGGCTACTAGTTAGCACTTGGGCTCTCACTTGGAGACACTTTGAGTCTTGGGAGAAGAGCATTTTGTAAAGAAGAAAGTGTGAACGATTGCTTGTAAGATGGCTTGCTAGAATAAAGATTTCAGCCTCTTTGTCATGGTCCTGTGAGTTATGCATTTCATTTTTTGTTTTGTTTAAATTGTTTAGCTAGTGGTTTAGATAGTATCATCCTTGGCAAGTAATTTTGGGATTTTTAGATTGCTCTTATTGTTCTTGTTGCCCGATAGAAATTTCTATTAAAATTTTGCCATAGAAGCGCTTGTGTTTAAAAGCCTTAAGAGCATTTTAGTAGTAAATTTCATTATTGTGCAACGTGTGGGAACTGCTATTGGGATTGTTGTAAGAGAGCCTCTGTTTGTAGTCACGCCGTTGAACAATTCAGTAGTCGAGAGGGTTCAGAAAATCTTTGGTATTTTGATGGGACCAGAATAGCTTCTTTTTATCTTTAAAGTGAATTCTCGTGGTATTTCAATCAGAAATTGTCAAGTCTTTTAAAGGTTCTGTTTGAATGCAATCGTTGACATCTATTATCTAGTCAAAATGGAGTCTCGTACGTGGTAGTTTACGCAGCAATTTTTGGTAGCATAATAGGATTGTCTTGAAGATATTGCTTGTTTGAGCCTTGGAAGTTTGAACAATTCGTAGATATTGAATTTGGGATAGCTTTATTGCGAAGTGTTTACTCGTGTCATTTTACCTTGTTTAAATATTTGAGGTCTACACAAATCTGCTTTCTTTTCTTTTCTGCTTATTTCCATCGAATCTTGCTCTATTTCTAGTTTTCTTGTGGAACTATCTCTTTCTCTGGGGAAAATTAGGAGTAGATTGCGGAGTTGTGCTCAAATGTTTTTGCAAAATTTTATTTGTTACAAGTAGGTATTATAAGGACCGCGTAGACTAGGCAGTTGAACAAAATAGGAAAGTTTCAACAATTCACAATACTGGGCAAAGTTGGCTGAATCTCTTTAAAGTAAATCATTTGTAGTTTACACGCAACGTAATCATTACATTTCTCACAACCGCACGCCGCAACAGCACACACACATACTCACATTAACTACTGAGTTTATTTGGAGGTATCTGGGCCTTGGTGTTGCCAGAGACCAGCAGGCACCTAAATCCTGTTCGAGGACACTCGTTGGCGGTCGCGTCTCAAATGGTCGCCAACACTAATTTCATCCATCAACAACAAGAGTAACTTACTAGAGCAGACACAGAATTGAGGAGATTGATAGTAGAAAATAGGAATCTCTCCATTGATGAGGTTCATGTACTTCACTAGAAAACTAAAATTGAGGTAGCTACCTAGAAATTAGAGGCTCTCAAATTTGAGAGAGTCAACGACTATTAGAGAGAACAGGTTGGTCTACAAAAAGAAGTAAATGAAAAACATATCCAATTGGCCAAAGCAAAAGTAAATGAGACCCTCTAGCAACTCCAACAAGGAAAAGAATTGTGACAACCTATTATTGATGGGATAGATGCCTACAACAAAATGAAAATATGCATGAAGGAGTTGCAAATCGAGGAGATGACGAAGTATATGGAGCTTGTTAATCTCTATTATGCAAATATGACCATGTTGACTACTAGACAGCCACAGTTAGAGCTCAAGAAGCAAGTGGCCAACTCATACTTATTGTATGAGGCCAAGTTCAAGCATCACAAGGACATCAAAAGAAAGCTTATGATGGCAAACACTAAACTTGAAGTTCTCATGGCATGATTCACTGATTAACAATCAACTACCAAGAACTTAACTAGGAGGATGGATAACTACTAGGAGCTATAGAATGTAGTCAGGGTGTTTGATATCAAATGCAAATAGTTCACTGCCTAGTTTATCAATGTAAAGGAAATGTTCCCAATAATGCCCTATCCATGGGATATCCCCATTCCATCCCACATTGGTAATGTCGTGTGGACTGTGAATGATCCCCAAAGTAAGGAGGAGAAGATGAAGGCATTGCTAGATGCCTTTCACCTTCCATCAAAGGTTGCAACCACAGTAGGATAGCCATAGCTGCCTTAGCTACCACACATGCTTGAACCTGGCAAAGGTCCTTTAGAACCTCAAGAGCCTCCACCGCCTAGGACTGTTTGATCTTCTCCCCTACCTTCACACCATCAAAGGATGTGATGTCAAATTTATATGTAGTCATGTCATGGTGTTCAATTTTGCATCATGAACACCATATTTTTTTATAATTTGTTGATTTGTACACTTGGGCACTTAGTTTTGTCAAGTCATTTTGTTTTGTTAAGAGTCAATTAATAATTCCATACCTTTTCAATTTTTTAGAGGAACTAGAGGATGAGTCTTCATTTAGTCAAGGGGGTATGATGAGTGTCAAAGTGTTGCGTTGATAGGGCCCCATTGATGGTGCCTTGTTGACGGGCCCTTGTCAATGGGGCCACATTTACGTGGTGTTTCCTTGTTGACAGGGCTTCTTTAACATAGTTTTTGCTACGTCTATGGGGTCCCATCGATGCAATATTATAGAAAAAATTATAAATATGACCTCCTAGCCATGTTTATAGGAATTCAAGTCATAGTAGTAGTTGAACTCTTACAGTTTTTACATTTGAAAGTTAGAATATTTACTCAAGTGCCCACAGCAAGAGTCATTCAATGTATGAATCTTTGTTCAAGCACTATTGTTCTTGAGCATGATAGTATGTATGATAATAAAATGAGCTTCTTGATAAACCTTGCAACATCCTAGATAGTTTAGATGTTTCATTCATGCATTTAATACTTTTAATTATTTATTTAATGTTTTCTAGTAATTAATCAAGATAAGCTAGATAGATTAAATACATAAGTATGACCACTTCGAGTGTAACACATATTTGCTTGGTAATCCCAGTAGCATTATTTCTTGGTGCACCCAATAGTGTAGTGCTTGGTAACCCAATAGTGGATACGTGGGTTCAAGACATGTACAAAAAGTAGGATCGAATGCTTATNAACCGAATGACCATTAGGGCAAGATTCACTTCCTAGAAGACTAGTACACTAAAAACTAAAGAGTTCACAAAATTCGACTAGAATGCATGTGAACGCTTCCTGATTCACATGGTTAGACATAGGAGTACCTTCAAAAGCTCATCAATCACCATGTTCAATAGCCTAAAGTCAATACAAATCCTCTACTTGACATCTTTCTTTGGCACTATCACAAGTGGGCTAACCCACACGTTGTTTGCAATGGGATAGATGAAACCCATCTTAAGGAATTATTCAATGTCATCCTAGAAAATCTGCTTTAATTTGGGGTTCAACTACCATTGCAACTACCTCTCTTGCTTTATGGAGGTATCTGTATAAATGTGGTACTAGTATATCCTAGGATTAATCCAAGTTAGTTCATGATATTACTAGGTGAAGATTATTAGCCATTTGTTGGCCACCTTCAATAACTTCTCTTTTGCTTAAGAGAAAGGTTACCATTGATTATAATCAGTTTGCCATTATTTAGAGAGACATATTCCATTCTAGCCAATAAATTTTTCAACTTTAGGGGCTCTTGTTTATAACTCTTAGGTCTTTCCAACTCTCCCCAATAAGTGTCATTAGGTTCATTGGAGAGTTAGTGATGGATCTGCTCCATCTCATCCATACCTTCAATGTAGACACTCGTTAAGCTCTCAGTTGGTTCCATGCAAATTGTTGGGCTACTATCAAGATCAGTTGTTAGTAATTAGATGACATCATGCTTTGTGGTTGTTGTGTACATGCACCTTTGAATTTTTGACACATCTGCACACTAATTTCATCCATAACTTCTACATACAATTGCACCCTGTGTCATTGTATGCGATGTATGGAACACAGTTCTTCTCTATCTTTCCAAATTTATTTTCCTTGGAAATCTCCAAGGAGATGTCTCTTATTCCTAGTTATGCATCAATGGTGCTCAACCAAGCCCTTCCCATGATGATTGAAAATTCTTCCTTGTAGTTATCAACTCACATCACTAGGAAGTCAACTAGATAAGACCACCCACAAATGGTGGTTACAATGTCCTCCACCAAGCCCAAGGAAATAGTGATGAAATGTTCTACCAACTCAAGACGAATGTTGCTTTTCTTGAGTGGAGGCAAGTTTTAGGCTTTGTACATCTCATGAGAAATCAAATTTATACTAAAACTTGAATCTAGAAGAGCCTTACAAGTTTCATTCCCAACAAATTGCAAGTAAATAAGGGGACTCCTAGGATCAAATGTTTTCCTAGGAAGATGACCAACCTTTGGGAGGCATTTGGTTTGAAGGGGACTTGAATGGTGTGGATGCAAAGGATGAGGGAGAAGTAAACCTCTCATTCGCATATGTCTATGAGGGATTTATAGGGCTATTAGTCCAGAAGAATGATATCTTTTGGGATTTGTTTTCTGAACCACTTGGTTGAAAAGCTAGTTATAAATTAACAACCATGGTGATGTCACATTGTTGCAATTGGGCTGAAATTTCACCTTGCATTAATGGAGTAGGTGATAATTAAGTTAAGAATGAAGGGACATGTGTAGAAGAATGAGGAGGGTAATGAGAAAATGGGGATTCCCTTCTTAGAGATTGGGCTCTGTAGTACTCAGGAGGGTAGTGGTGATGTTGAAATGAAACATGATTAGAAGAGTTACACGGAGAAATGGTTTGTTGAACATAGTATCCATATGGATCTAATTGCTAGTAAGGATACTGCTACCTTGGTGATGGTATCCCCCATGACTGTGGGTGTTAACACTAATGGTACTACTCATAAGGTTATGGTGAGGCTCCACTTGGATAGTAGGCTTGTTGTTGGTGGAACTGCCTAGGATTGTCTTGAGGATAAGGCAATCTTTTGGATGCTTACCTTCTTGCTAATCTAGAATTTAGAACATATACCCTAGACTCCTGTAAGTGTGACATAATGAGGTAACATTA
>MNCI01006449.1:171280-194894 GCA_015680685.1 Gnetum montanum
AACAAATTAACCAAAATTGCAAGTATCATATTTCATCTATGTTTAATGTGCTTTCAATACATAACCTTATAAAAAAATGTTGTATCCATCTTTAATGCTAGTTGTATTGCATAGTTGTTCTTTATAAGAAATTTTGAGCTATGATTAAGAAAGATGTTGGAAATAATTGTAATATAAATATACCTTGAGATATAAAGTTTAGTTAGAACTTTATAACTTTGTCCACCAAAAGTGAACCTATAACTTGGAACTTTCAAACCAAGAATCTTACCACTAAGCTAACACTTCATTGTTTAACTCTCACATTAGGAGATTCCATTTGTGCTTTGCTAATTGGCATTGTCAATGATAAGTAATACCAAAAAATAAATAGTTTGCCTTTAAATGAAGGCCTTGATCGATACTTTTTAAATAGAAATGTATTTTTTTTCTTCTATATTTCCTAAAGTTTTTGAACTATTGCTTGTTTTACTATACCAAATTGCAAACTTGGTTAGGATCTAAATAGAGAATGTGCGATTGAATATTCTATTTATGTACTAATACTAATATTTTATTACATTTGTGTAGATCAAAGGTCATTTGTTAGATAAATTAATTAAACATGTCTTATATATAATTTCCTAGAACTAATTCTAATAGCTTAATTAGCTTATACAAAGACTAACTAGAAATTTACCATTTTCTTATAAAGAAATATCTTCTTCAACATTCTAATAATACATGTTGCTCATTTTATACCACTTATAGTAAACACAACCAACACATTCTATCTTCATGTTGCTCATTGTTCCATCTTCTAGTTTCAACTTGAAGATGATGTGATCAGATTCTTACTTAGCTAATTAGTGCTCTCATAGACCTTGGACTTGTTGCATGTAGATATTCTGTTTCATTATGTCTACCACCTCTAATATTTTGCTAGTAACATTAAAGATTTTTTTTGTGTGTGTACTTGTGACATTTTGATATCTCTCTAAAAATTTCTCTGCAACTTCTAATGGAAACAAATTAGTTTCTTACAAAAAATATTGCATATGGGACTTGATTTTTCACCTTGAATTCATTCATCAAGAATTATTTTTGAATATTTTCAATTTTTTTCTATGATTCCTAATCAAGACTTAAGTCCCACACCACATTAGACATGACCACCAACTAACCACTTGGATCATGTTGCTAATTATGAAACTTTAGAAAAATTTTAATTTTTTATCAAATTTTGCACTATTTCTATTTGAACTCATGACTTGCCCAAAATTTTAACCACCTAAGATTTGAACCTATGACTTCTCATTTAATAAATGAAGTTTTTAAATTCCATTTATTATTAAGACATATAGTCAAATTAGAACATTATAACTAAGTATTGGCCATTATAACTTGGTGATGAATAGTTAATAAGTAAGTTGCAACATGGCACCTACAATATCATAGTAGTTGCGATATCGTATGTTTTTATATGATATCATAAATGCAATGTATCTAGGATAGGTAAAATTTAGATATATTGTCCACCTACCATAAGAAATGCACTATTTGGTCATTAATGTAGCAAAGCTTTTACAATTTAACACCATAGAAGTTGAAAACAGTTAACAAGTGCTCACAATAAGAATTTGAGTTAATTGATAGAGTCTTAGTTAAGTGATCTTGTACCTCAACACAATTTCATGATAATAATAAGATTGAGATTAATTCACTTTTATTGTAATACTTTAACTTAGTTTAATATTTTCTTATTAACAATTTATTTTTATTGTTATTATTATTGCATTGCATGCACTTAGTTATCATTTTAATTCCAAATATACATTAATCATGCGAAATAAGTGCAACTAGCTTCAAGCATAATATTGGCAATCTAGATAGTGTACAATTAGTAACCTATCAATGATAGCGTGAGTTTAGGATGTGTGTGGTAAGTTGGGAATGGCTACTCATTGCTTAGGCTAGATTAGGTTTTAATTCCTTGTTATTATATTAATTACTAAATTTCTATTAGTTTGCATAGGCAACGTATAATTTGGACTACATAGACTTGGTAGCTTTGATATAGCAAAAAATTTTGTTTCACTTACAAAATAGGGTAAAGATGGATAAATATTTTTTATAAAAGTGCTTTTATATGTTTAACTATCAATACACAATATTGTGAAATTAGTATTTAATGTAGCTCAAAACATATAGTTTTCTCTATAACAACTAAGTTTATTTGGAGGTATCCCAACCTTGGTGTTTCCAGAGACTAGGAAATACTCAAAAATGAGTTTGAAAAAACCCTCATTAATGAGTCACATTTAGTTGGTTGCGTCAATGAGGCCTCATCTATTGGGCCTCGTCAATGAGGCCTAGTCAATGCATCTTACCATGCATCGACGAGGCCCCATCAACGCAATGTTGTTTTTGGGTTATAAATACATGCATGTAGCTGCATTTATGGCAATTAGAGATTGTAGTTGCAGCGAAGCTCTTACAATTTTTCCTTTTGAAAGTTAGAATTTTTCCACAAGTGCCCGCAGTAGGAGTCATTGAGTGTACAAATCTTTATTCGAGCATTATTGTACTTGAGCACGATAGTGTGTACAGCAATAAAGATGAGCTTTCTGATAAAACCTTATAACACTTTGGATAAATTAGCTATTTCAATTATGCATTCAATGTTTTTAATTATTTATTAAATGTTTTTCATTAGTCATTAAATATTTTCCAATTATTACATTAATGAAGCAATTAAGCTAGATAGATTACACACATAAGTATGATTACTTTGAGCGTAACATGTATTCACTTGATAATTCCATCAACGTTATTGCTTAGTACGCCTAGTAGCATAGTGCTTGGTCACCCAGCAATAGATATGTGGGTTTAGAACGTGTACAAAAAGTGGGATTGGATGCTTATGTTAGGATTAGTTAAATGCTAGTCAATTAGTTAATTTAGATTAGTTAACGAAATTCCTTTTAACTACATTTGAACATCAATTATAAGACACAAAATGATAAAAATCAGATGCCTCAGTTACACTTAACCATACCAATGAACATTAGAAGTGTAATTTGGAAGACAATAATTGACCTTAAGGTAGGATTCACTTCCTAGAGGACTAATGCACTGGGAATGATAAAGTCTGTGGAATTTGACCAGATCGCACATGAACGCTTTGTGATTCATATGGTTGGGCATAGGGGTACCTTACTACTCATCATTGGCACCATTGTTGGGGACTTTGTTTGTGAAACGTGTGCTATTTAGGTTTAAGTAAATACCATTAACATCATTGTATGAACCTCAAAGTCAATATCATTTCCACTATACATAGAATTATAAAAGCACATTGATAATTTTATTTTGTTTTGTAGAACATCTTTTTCTTCTCACAAGCATGAAGATACCAAACCATCAATCCCACTAGAGTGCAAGGTGGTATATACTCATCTAGATGAGTTTGTGCCAAACTTCACCTTCATCCTACATCAAGATGAACAACTACGATGGCATGATATGGAGGGCAACATCATCTTGCCCCTTGATAGATCTATGCATGGGATGCTGTTGAAAACCCTTAAGAAGTTGGGCATCTCAGATCTTCACAAAGAGTACGTTGTGGATGGATATGACACTTAAAACTACTATTCCACTGAAACACAATGCAAACAAGATAAACATCAAGAGAAGCTCCATGATGGTATGAAGGGGAAACATGTCACTAACCCCTTATTCCTACTAGATCAAGAGGACAATGAGGATTCTCCCTTTGAAGGTTCTTGACATGAAGATTCTCCACCCCTTGATACTGGTGAGGAGGATGTGAACTTGAACTTGCGATCCACTATCCATAAATTAGGTTAAAAAAAGAGTGATAGCTAAGGTAGGGACTTGGGCAAGCACCACAATAGCAAGGGATCTAAGGATGGTGATCATAATGAGTGTAAGAGTGATGGTGAACACTATAGTGGCAGTGGTGGTCCACCTTCCTCTTCATCTAATTTTGAACATTCCTCTTCATTTGGCGGTTCTCATGGAAGCCATCATTGGAACAATCATGATGAAGGTGATCAGCAAGATAATAATGATCATGAAGGCCACAAAAATTGGAGGGGTGGTCGAAACCATCATCAGCGTCATCGACGTAGTGATGATGATGAACCTCTATTAGCAACTCAAAGTATGCTCAACATTGTGGAGGCAGTTAAAATTCCAACCAGGCATATGAAAGATAGTCAGATCAAGTGCCTAGACATAAATAGTATCCCAAGATTTAAAGGAGGATACAACTTTGATTCACAAACACATCTACAACCATTTCATGATGCATGTGCCTTACAAAACATAGAGAATGAATGGTAGAAACTCAAGTTCTTCCCCAGAACACTCATCAAGGAAGCTAAAAGTTGGTACCAGTCTTTGGAGCTAGAATCTCTCTGTAGATGGAGTATTATGTTAGAGTCATTCAATGAAAAATACCAAACATACTCTAGAGTGTCTAATCTAAGAAGGAAAATCCAAGGTTGGAAACAAAGAGCACATGAACCCTTGGGTGCTGTCATGGGCTGATACTATTCACTCTTACATCAATGCCCTAGCCATGATTATTCTCAAAGGGAACAACTTCGCCAAATAGATGAGCTTAGAGAAAAAACTAAAAGAACCCTTAGTGTGTATGCCCAAGGGAGATTGTTTGAACTAAGAGCTCATTAGATCCAAAGGCTAATTGAGCAAGTAGCAAAAGAATAAGGGGAGTTACAAAAAAGGGAAAGTGCTGAGAAGTATAACAGAGATCCTTCCATCAAAAAATGAGAGGTCTTATTTTGTGACAAGGAGGAATCACCACTTGATGAAGTAATGAACATAAAGATCTTGCCCATTAAAAAATCCATTTTTGATATTTCGACCAAGGTTAACAAATTATGGGACTCTTTGGGTGAAAAATTTCAAACTGCTTTGAAGATTACTGAGGAATACAAAGACCAAAATAGTGATCGTAATAGCAGCAGACAAAAAGAAGCTAATCATGCTTACCATAGAGGTAAGGTCAAAGTTGTTGTAGTAGAGAAAGTTGTGGAGACTAACTATGATGATGAAACTAAATGTGACATTTGTCAATACGAACATCCAAAGGGATGTTGCCCTATGGTGTCACACTTACAAGACTATGGAGTGCACACATTGAATCCTCACCTAGCACGTAGGTAAGCTCCAAGATGATTACCGTATCCTTAAGGTAATTCACGATAGTTCTACCAATAGCAACAAGTTTACCACCCAAGTGGAACTCCTCCACAACCTTATAAATAATACCAATAGTGGTATCAACCATAATCGTGGGGAATGCCACTGCCAAGGTAACAGTACCCTTATAGGAAACTAGATCCATACAGGTACTATGTTCAGTAGTCCATCTCCCTTAGAAATTTTGCAGGTCATACATCATTCCAACATCACTATTACCCTCCAGAGTACCACTAAACAAATTCACCATCTACTTAAGGGGAAAACCCATATCTATATTCATATCATCCTCTGCATCCCTCTATACATACACCTCCACCTTCAACCTAATTACCTCCTGCTCCATCCATGCAAGGTGAGATTCCTCCATAGCCACAACAATGGAATGCTATGAGGGCTGTACACTTACAACTAGTTTTTCAACCAAGTGGTTTAACAATCGATTAAGGAAAAGACCTTTCTTTCAATCCAGCAGTGCTCTTCAATCCTCATAATCTAGTCCAACTGATCATCCTGCATCTCCAACATCCTCATCCTCTACACCAAATACCTTTGAGTGCCCTTCAAACCAAGTGCCACCTAGGATCTGCACTGTGATGCTAACTCACATTATTTCCAACTAGATCAAGGCTGGCAATATTCTTATGAAAAGATCTAACCCAAGAAGTCCACTCATTTATCTACAGATTGCTAGACATGAGCCATGCAAAGCTCTACTTGACTCTGGTTCCAAAGTTAATCTCATCTCCCATAACATGTACAAGGCTTGGAACTTACCACCATTTAAGAAGAGTAACATTCATCTAGAATTAGTGGATCAATCAATTACCATCCCTCTAGGATTAGAAGAGGACATTGTGATGATAGTTTGTGGGTGGTCCTATCCTATTTATTTTCTGGTGATCAAGGTGGACAACTACAAAAGTGACTTCCCCATCATTATGGAAAGAGCTGGGTTAAGCACAGTCGACGCATGAATGGGCATAAGGGACCTATCTTTAGAAATATCCAAGGAAAATGAACTAGGCAAGATTGAGAAGAAGCATATTCCATGCATCATGTACAATGATAATAGGTGTAATTGCATGCAAAAGATTTGGTTAATCCTAAGTACACACATTAAGGCATGCAATCAATGTGCACAAGAGATCAATATTCAAAGGTGTCTGTATGCATCAACCACAAAATAGGAGGGCACCTAGTGGTTGATAGTTGACTCAAATAGCAACACATTAGGCATGGAACCAACTGAGAGCCTAACATATTCTTATGTTGAAGGCATGGAAAAAATTGAACAAGTTCATTCCTAACCCTTGAATGAAGATGATGATACCTATTGGGGAGAGTTGGAAATCCTTGATCACTTCAAGCTGGAGCCCTTAGAGCTAAAAATTTTACTAGCCAAAATGGAGTATGAATTTTTAGAGAATGGTAAACTGGTCATAATTAATGCCAAACTTGCTCTTGAACAAAAAGAAAAGTTGTTGAAGGTGGTGAATAAATGGTCAACAACATTTGCTTGGTCATATCCAGAGCTAACAAGAATCGATCCAAGGATATGGTAGCATCACATCTACACTGACCTAGCCATGAAGCCTAGAAGGCAGCCGTAGAGGCAATTGAACCCCAAATTGAAGCAAATCATAAAAGAAGAAATTGAGCAACTTCTCAACAAGAGGTTCATCTATCCCATTATGGATAGTGAGTGGGTTAGCTCACTCATAATTGTACCAAAGAAGGATGGCAAATGGTGGGTTTGCATTGACTTCAAGTTGTTGAATATGGCAACATTTAAAGATCGCTTTCCTTAGCCATTTATAGATCAAGTGTTAGATACCATATTTGGGCATTGTTATTATAGTTTCTTAGATGGTTATAGAGGTTATAACCAAATCCAAATTGCACCAAAAGATCAAGCAAAGAAAACATTCACAAGTCCTTGGGGAACTTTTGCATATTTTAAGATGCCATTTAGTTTGTGAAATGCCCCTACAACATTTCAATGCTTGGTCCTTAGTATCTTCTAACAGTAGATCAGTAGTGTTGAAGTCTTCATAAATGACTTTTCCACCCATGGAGCTACATTCGAGCAAGCCTTGGACTTCCTAGAGCAAGTATTGAAGAGATGTGTTAAAACAAACTTGTGACTCAATTGACAAAAGATCCATCTCATGGTCCAAGAAGGCATTGTGCTAAGGCATTGAATTTCAAAAAAAGGGATTGAGGTAGATCCAGAAAAGATAAGGGTCATCCAAGGAATAACATTCCAACCAGAGACCATTAAATATGTTTGGTCATTCCTTGGACACACTGGCTACTACTAGCAATTCATAGAGAATTTCTCTAAGATTGCAAAGCTGTTGGTAGAGCTTACAAAGAAAGATGCACATTTCATCTAGATCAAGGAATGCAAACATGCATTCCAATAGTTAAAAGAAAAACTTGTAGAAACACCAATCCTACAAGCACAAAACTAGTACATACCCTTTCATATCATGACAAATGCATCTAACTATGTTAGAGCAGTGCTCACATAGATGGACGAACTTCTCTTTACAAGAGCAATAAGTGAATAAATGCCTATAAAAGTAACATGGTATAATGGCATCCTCACCTATCTTCTCAATCAAGAAATGCCACAAGATTTGGATTTTAGAAAGAAGCAAAAATTTCTTCATTGGGCCAAATACTTCATGAAAATCAATAGACACCTCTACAAGATGTGTGTCGTTGGCTTGATTCATTGGTTTGTCCCTAATGAAGATCAACTGCACGTTCTCTAGGATGCTCATGAAGGGCCTTACCGAGGCCATTATGCAAGGAGATGCACAACCATAAAAATCCTAATGGTAGGATACTATTAGCCTACAATATTTAGGGATTCTCACTAGTTCGTCAAGTCTTGTGAACATTGTCAATGAGATGGGAGAATGATCGCTTGCATGGAAGGTCCTTAACAATGGATTCAACTACTAGAACCTTTCAACATATGGGATGTTAACTTCATGGGTCCCATCATACCCATGTCTAATGGAAAGGTGTATATTATCGGAATAGTTGACTACTACATAAAATGGGTAGAAGAAGTAGCTGATAATAATTGTACATCATCCATTGCTACTAGATTTATACTAGAAAACATTGTGAATAGGTTTGGGGTGCCACATTCACTAATTTCTAACAATGGAACTCATTTCATAGGTGCCACCTTTAGAAAGTTAATGCAATGCTTAGGGGTAGAACATAAATTAATAACACCTTACCATGCCCAAGCCAATGGTCAAGCAGAGGTAACCAATCAGAAGATTACAAAAATACTAACATGAACCATTAGCAAATATAGGAAGGATTGGAGTGCAAAGCTTAACGATGTCCTTTGGGCTTATTATTTAACTTGGAAACTTCCTAGTAGCTATTCTTCCTACGAGTTAGTATATTGGAAACTACCAATGCTCCTAATTCAATTTGAGCTTTGTACACTCTCAATAGCCTATGATCTAAATATTGACCTAAGTCTAGCATAGAAAGAAAGATTAATCAACTTGAACATGTTAGATGAAAATTGATTAGTGATCCTATCCTTAAATGAGGTGAACAAGGGATTCAACAAGCAATGTCATGACCTTAGAATCAGGAAAGTAAAACTTCAACCAAGAGATAAGGTTCTCTATTGGAACCCCACACATGTATCCCAAAAGGAAAAATTTCAAACACTATGGGAGGGACCTTACATAATTGATCAAGCCTTTTCCTCTAGGGCCATGTTAATCTACAAACTTGAATGCCCAAATAAAAAGTAGCTGGTTAACATCCAACAAGTAAAGCCTTTTCTAGAACCAAAATAGGCCAGTGCAACTTCCATCTTGACAAATGGACAACCACGTTTCATTTTTTAGATCTCCTCCTTCCAACTCAATCATGAGAGAGATGGTCACCCATGCTAACCATCAACATGGCTTCTTAGTTTTTCTACATTTTGTTTTCTACATTTTTGACTTTTATAAATTATTTATTTTACAAATTTTTGATTTTCAAATTTTTTTAGTTTTACACCATCTTTAGTACCTTTGAACCTTCTTAACTATTTTAAATTTTCTTATATATATTACTTTGTTTGATCTAATTTAAGTGTGATATTTCCTCATTTTTGCTAATAAAAAATGCTTTATTGTTAGAGGACACACTGCCATTGTTGTTGTTTACTAATGATGGTTTCTGCTTAATGTTGTGATTGTCAATGTCTAGTTTCTATTTTTGAATTTTGATGTCTGATGACTTTGATATGGTTTATTTTTTATGGAATAGGTAGTGGGTCCACGTCATCCATTGATCCAATAACATCTATGGTTTTCCTTGTTTTAGGAATTTGAGGTTCCTTCCATTAAAGAAAATTTTAATAAATTGGTAACCTTGGTAGTTCTAGAATTAGGATGGATTCAAAGGTTTGTAAAGGGTGTGACTTCAAGGGAACTCAATACTCTTTGTTCTCTTCTACTTGCTTGAGTGCTTAAGTGTTTTTCACGGACTTCTTACCGTTCCATACTACCCACTGATAGGAAGTCAAATAAAGTTTTTTCATGGTGTGGTTTCCATAAAAAAAATGATGATGGGAATTCAAAACACATCCCTTAGAAACGAATAAGTCCTTGCATGGTGTGGTTCCCATTTCAAAAAAGAAAAAAAAAATAATGGAAATTCAAAGCACATCCCTTGGACAAATAAACAAGCTACAAGCACTAGTTATGAGACTTGAACAACATGCACCTATGCTTGAAAGTTTTCTCTAACTAAGGCCCTCTTGCTTACTTCCTATTTCTCTTTCTTATTTTTGTGGAATGGTGGTGGTTTTGTGAAAACACTTTGGTGTCTCGAGTGAGTGGATTGGTCTTAGGGTGGTAATCTGAAGTCACTGAAAGTTGTTGGTTTTGGTCTAGATTGAGGATGGATCTTCTCGGGCCATTTTAAACATAAATTCCACAAGAGACTTCTTATGACCTCAATTCATAACTACATTTCACCTTATATATCATCCATCCATGCTACCATAACTCACCTCACTATCGTGTTCTATGTTATGCTCTGTCTTGGTTTGATGTGTTGGGATTCTTGAGTAGATTCATTCGGGTTGGTCCTTAACTTTTCATGATCATTAAATGAACTATGGGGTCCATGGACTCCTTACTCCAGGTTATGTAAGGGATAAAAATAGCATGAGCCTACTATGGAGAGGACTCACTTGCATAGCTCTTGGTCTGTTTAGTTAAGGTTTCTTACCTTTGACATTGCTACAATCCTAACTTTCGCATATTCCATTGAGTATTTTGCTCAATGCTCCTTAATCTTTCATTTTATTCATCTACTAAATCAATTTTTCTCTATTTTTCCAAATTTATGAGCTTCAACACGCTCTTCTCATGTTTGCATATTATTCTTGGTCTTTTGAGCTTTCATTTGACTGCAATTTCATCCAAAAATTCCTTATATTTTGAAAGTTTGATCAAAGTCAATGGTGGTCAATAGCTGCGTCAACAAGGCCTTGTCGATGCAACCACCCATTGATGAATCCTTGTCAACATAGTGCTTACATCCTATATATATTGTAGATCACTTAGGAATTTTTCATCATTTTCTTATAACACATGGGAAGTTTTTGAAAATTTTTAAAGCCCAAAACCTTCCAGAGCTGATAACTTCCCAATCATTTGTCCAAATCACTCTTTTTTTTAACCTTGCACTTATAGGAGGTAAGATATTTATCATGGGGGCCACAAACCTTAAGGTTTTTGATGAAAAATAGATGAAAATTTTTGAAAATTTTTCTAACTCCCCCAAAGGGTTAATAACCTTAACAACATAGAAACATCATTTTTTTTTCAAAGATTAACCCTTCCAACAACCTCTAGGATGGTCTTTTAATGATAATACATAAATAAATAATAATTAGACTAATTAAATTAGCCATAATCACAACTTAGCCAAAGTGTAACTATCCCTAAGAGATAAAAGGTATCTCAATTATTTCAAGTTACATAATGATTGCTAATCTATGGTCTCATTGTGATTACAAATGTCACCAAAATTGAAATGCCTACAGAAAGGAGAACCCTTGCAACCATGGGAGAAGCATCCTAGAGCTAGAAGGGGCCAACAAGAATAAGGACAAGAACTACTAAAGGCAACCCATGCAAGGGGATCTCTTCGAGAGGAGTCTGAAGTGGAATCTATTCGATAGATTCTAGAAGAAAAAGTGCTTATAGAATAATCACAGGAAGGAGAAGTGCTTGAACCCATGCTAAGGCTTGAGATCACTTTGAATCAAGCCTACCTTAATATCATCAAGTCCTATGAAATTCAACAATTCATTCTTCAAGAGATCAACTTCAGGCCATTTCTAGAGAAAGCTCCATAGGATGTTAGGACACAACTGCAAGCCTCTCCCATGTGGCTAGTTAGCATGTCCAATGGGGAATAGTACATGGGAGAGACATATCTCTTTTGGAGTAGCTAAAGGCTAGGGTTTGTTATCAAAATCAAGGACATTAAAGTGTCCTACTTAGTAAAATCTATCACACAGGCACTTGGGTTGCTTGATACCATAACATAGTTGGCAGAACTGTCTATGAAAGGTGATCCTGAGGCCAAGAGGTAGTGGACCCAGTGATGTTATGAGGTTGGTCGTAAGAAGTATGATGCGCTTACACCGATGGAGTAAATTTACTTCAAGATTGTGGCCTATCACATCAATCCAATGATGAGGCCAAGTAAGGTAACCACCTTCTTCACCCAAGCATGCACCGTTCTAAGCAGGAGATTTCCCATCAACCTTCCATAGTTGATCTACCTAGAGACCGAGAAGTGCTTCAAGGAAAATGAATGTGGAAGGAAGATCCTACCCTTTCCATGCCTTATTTGAAAAATTTGCAAAATGGCAAGCATTGTTTGCTACTCCAACGATACCATCAAGCATGCTTCGTTGACCTCATGGTTTGAGATTATCAAAGATAAAACACTAGCAACAACCTAAGAAGAGAAGTAGTTGCCGCCACCACCCACTCAGGAAACAACATTGGAGGCCCACATAGCCATTGAGCATCTACGTAAAATCCAAGAACAAATCTTAAGAAAACAAGAGTAATGTGCAAGAATGAGTGGGGTAGATCCATCTGTGTATCAACTATCAATGAGTCACCTTAATGAGGTGGCCTAAACAATTATCCAAATGGAGAGGGATGGGCTAATTTTCTCTATCCAATGAAAGTAGTTGCTTGCAAGGTTAGATCCCAACACTTGGGAGGTGGTGGTGTCATTATTATGATACCATTTATTCCCATAAATATTTGGGAATACTGCCACCTTCTCAATGTGTTTGGAGAAGACGAAGGGGCAACTATCTTGGTGATGTAGCACCAAGGGTAGGAAATAGTGACTGAAGTGATTGTTAATAATGTCACTGAATTATTAAATGCACCTACGAAATCTGTACCAAACGTATCTACACTTCAAGACATGCAGATGTCTGCAGGCATAATCAGTGGAAAGTTAGACACAGCCTAGCATAAAAAGTTGCTAGAATGATTGATGGGAACTAGGCAACCAACTTTGGACATCTTTGATCTTCCAGAAAACATCATTGTAACCTAGTTGGAACTATTAAACGCAAGGGGAAAATGCATTATCCTAAAGGAGAAACTTGAAATGGCCTAAGAAAGAAACCAACGCTTGGCTGCAAAGGTTGCTGAACTTCATGCCCAATTTGTAGATCCTACAATCCTTAGCTCAGCAGTAACAAGAGATGAAGCTTTCAAATAACTTTAAAAATGATTCCAGAAGGCTAAGGAGGAGGTAGTTACAGCCATCTTCAACTAGTCTATGGTAGAAGCCAAAATGTATGCAATTTAGAAGGACTTGAACTAGATGGGCCAGAAGAATGAAGCCTTGACCACAAAAACTTATTGCCTGTGAAATGTTGATGCTTAGAAGGATCAAATGTAGGAATTTATTCATCAATAGTAGTAGCAGCTTGTCAAGGTGAACACTAAACTAAGGAAATTGGCTATAGAAAACCATAATCTATTAATGGAGGAAGTATGCACCTTATGCCATAAATCTACCATCGAAATCACCGCCTAGAAGAATAAGGCCCTTAAGTTTGGAAAAGTGAAAAATCACTACAAAGACAAAGTTGGCCTATAGAAGGAATTTAATGAAAAATAAATCTAGATGGTAAAGGAAAAACTAAATGAAGCCCTCTAGCAACTCCAAAAAGAAAGAGAAATGTGGTAATTCATCATTGATGGGATCGACATCTATAGCAAAGTAGAGATTTACTTAAAGGAGTTTTGAATCAAAGAGATAACAAAAGATATGGATTTGGCCAACCTCTACTATATAAACCTAGAAATGTTAACTATTGGATGACTGTGATCAGAGTTAGAAAAACAAGTGGACAAATGGATAGCTCATATCTATTATATAGGATAGAGTTCAAGCACAACAAAGACACTAAGCAGAAGCCTAAGACTGCAAATGCTAAACTCAAAGTTCTCAGAGCATGGTTTAGAGACTAATGATCAATTGCTGAGAACCTAGCTAGAAGGATGAATAACCACCAGGAGCTAAAAGACATAGTTAGGGCATTCAACATTGAACGCAAACAGTTTGCTACCTATTTTTTCAATGCTAAGGAGCTATTTCTAGCAATCATGTATCCTTGGGATGTGCTTGTTCTAATCCACATTGATGAAGCTACATGGATGGTGCATGATCCCAAGAGTAAGGAGGAGAAAATTAAAGCATTAATGGATGCTTTCTACCTCTTGCCTAAAGTTGCTATAGCAATAGGATAGTTACAACCACCTCAACCGCCACCCATGCATGAAGCTGATGAAGATCCCTTGGAGCCTCATGAACCACCAGTGCCTAGGACCATTTGGAGAAAAGTCAATCAATAATCCCATACCTCACCAATTTTGTAAAAGAACTCGAGGACGAGTTTTCATTTAGTTGTGGGGATATGATGAGTGATGTTTAGTTGGTTGTGTTGATGAGGTCTTGTCAATGCAACCTCATCAACTGGGCCTCGTTGATGAGGCCTAGTCAACGCATCTTACCATGCATCGATGAGGCCTCGTCGGTGTAGTGTTGTTTTTTGGTTATAAATATGTGCATGTAGTTGAATTTATGGTAATTAGAGATTGTTGTTGCAGCAAAGCTCTTACAGTTTTTCCTTTTGAAAGTTGGAATTGTTCCCCAAGTGCCCACAGTAGGAGTCATTGAGTGTACATATCTTTATTCGAGCATTGTTGTACCTAAGCATGATAATGTGTGCAGCAATAAAGATGAGCTTTCTAATAAACCTTGTAGTGCTTTGAATAGATTATCTATTTCAATTATGCATTTAATGTTTTTAATTATTTATTAAATTTTTTCCATTAGTCATTAAATATTTTCTAGTTATTACATTAATGAAGCAATTAAGCCAGATAGATTACACACATAAGTACAATCGCTTTGAGCATAACATGTATTCACTTAATAATCCTAGTAGCGTTATTACTTAGTATGCCCAGTAGCATAGCGCTTGGTCATCCAATAGTGAATACGTGGTTTTAGGACGTGTATGAAAAATGGGATCAGATGCTTATGTTAGGATTAGTTAAATGCTAGTTAATTAGTTAGTTTGGATTAGTTGACCAAATTCCTTTCAACTACATATGAACATCAACTATAAAACACAAAATGATAAAAATTGGATGCCTCAGTTACACTTACCATACCAATGAACATCACAAGTATAATTGGGAAGACAATGATTGACCTTAAGGTAGGATTCACTTCCTAGAGGACTAGTGCATCAGAATTGATAAAGTCTGTGAAATTTCACTAGATCATGCATGAATGCTTTGTGATTCGTATGGTTGGGTGTAGGGGTACCTCACCACTCATCACTCATCCTTGTGATTTTCATCATAAGGAAGAGGAAAATATTGGTGCTAAATAGAGCTTTTTACCACTATTAATTTGTTGTGCTTAAGGAAGGATAAACAGATTAGTGTGGTCCAAATTAGATACCAACAATGTTTTATGTTATCAAATAATTGAAGAAGTAATTATGCATAATAGTAAGATCATAGTATCCATCCCTTCATTTTTCATTAATAATAGGTCATTACCATGGGAATAATGTAATCATAATCACATTTAAGACTAAAAATAACCCATGATCACCTATCTTGAAGGAAGGAGGAAAGATCAAAAAGTTTGGATATGGGTATGGCTTAGGGGAATTTTTTGATTCCTTAGTCTTCATCTTGATTACCACCAATTACATGTTAATATATTATCACTTATATTTGCAATTATTATTGGGAAGTATTATTTGGAAACACTTGTTTCCTTATTATATCACTAGAAAGACATGTGATCTATGCTTAAAGGTACTTATTTTTGCTAATGGTCAAGGTTCATAACACAAACATTAATGATTAATTAATTATTTATAATGGATCTAATGCTTATTTTCCAATATTTCCTCATTGAAGTGGTGTTGTTTTCAACATGGTGGTTAGTTGTTATCTTAGTGGTGGACTTGGAATGATGTAATTCAATGTCACTGCAAGAGGTATTGACTAGTTTGGACTCTTGATGAATATGTATGTTAATAATTTTAACCATGCTTTAAATACAAGATTCATTGCTAACATGGTAGGATGCCTTATATCCCAATTCTACAATTCTTTCTAACTCCATTTCATCTCATTGCTATGTTTCAATTATAATTTTGATTGTTGTGTTATAACATAGTATAGGATTTTATTAGTAATAGCTACATACATGTGTGTTGGAACAAAAAATGATTCACCTTCAATTCCTTGAGTGCTCATGATCACATATAGGAATGATTATATAAAGGAATTAAGGCTAGGAACTTGCTTTGGAGAGGACCCCCATGTATAACTCTAGGGGATCATGACTAAGAACCAATATGACACTCTTTAGAACATCATGAGTTGTTGATTTACCTTCATGCATCATTGTGATCTTTATTTCTCTTAATATTTTTGCTAAATTTTATTAAAATATCACAAATTCTTCCTTAGCGCATCATGGATTTAATCATTTCTAAATGTCTCAAATATAAATGAGATTTATTCCTTAGTTTGAAAATTATTAGGAAGTCTTAGGACTTAGAACATGAAGAAATGATAAAATGTCATTAAAAAACTAAGTAAAAATATTGTTTTTAGGTCTAATGATATTGAAGGATATATGATAGTGTATCTATGATGTCATATCTACAATATTACCTCTAAAAATTGGTACATATATGAATGACACCTTAGGAAATTTTTTACATTTTATTCAAATGAGAAGGGAGTTTTTACCATTTCCATAGCCCAAGGACTTCCAAGAGCCATAACTCACAAATTTAGAGCTTGTTCTATGAAATTCAAGAGCCCTTAAGCTCTTAGAGTTGAGCTCTTTGTCATTGGAGATCCTAAGAGCCAATTTTGAAAAAGTTTCCAACATCTAGTTTTGGAACCACTAAGGTAACCAACATAAAGTAATAAACTTTAATGAGTAATTAGATAATATATTGATGAATTAGTTACCTTAGAGACTAGGAAATGATACTTCATAATTTTTTTACACCATTAGTACCATATTTTTCTAAGCTTTAGTCATTTCCGAAATGATCAAAAGGGTCTAAGTCATAATGAAAAATGCTAAATTACTAATGATTAATCTTAGTCATTATGACATCTAAATGAGTTTCCAAAGTAGGTGTATCCTTACAACCTAAGAAGAAAAGAACATAAGGAGAATGCCAGAAAGGCAAAGGATGTAATAGAACCAACCACAAGTTAGTAGATAAGTGGAGTAAGAAGAGCAATTAGTACATCAACTTGTACAATAATTAGCACAAGTTAAAGCTTTAATTCTACTTACTCCAAATCAAGAAGATAGATCATGCTTTGTAATATATATGTTGAGGCCATTAACAACAAGTCCCTAATGGTCAATATGATTACTAAGATTAACTTTGGACCATTCCTTAAATTTGCACCATAGAGGATATAAGAAAAAATTTAGGCTTTTCCATTTTGGCCAACCATTTCAACCAATGAAGAAGGGTAACTTGATGAGGTGTACCAATGTTGGCATAATAAGTAAGTAAATTATAGTTAAAATTCAAGAAGTCTCATTGTCATACACTATTGAGGTCATTGTTGCTATGTTGGAATTGCCCAACATTAGAATTGAAACAATTATAATGTCTACTAGGTCAGACATAGAAACAAGAAATTTATGATTGAAAAGAGTCTATGGGAACAAGAGAAAGACATTTTGACCCCTATCTCTAGCTAAAAGAATATATTTTAAGATGGGTACATATCACATCTATTCGATATAGTGCTTGAATAAAATATCCACTTATGTAGCTAGAGGGAGCACTATTTTAACTAGAAGGTATATGGTAAAGATGACTCATCTCATTTTTCTAGAAATTAAATGGTGATTTAAGGAAAAGAAATAAGATAAGCTAACACTTACACTTTCTTGCCTCATTAGAAAGCTTTGCAAATTATTTGAAATGCTTAGATGAACCAATGATGTGATTAGAGGGACCTCAAATGCATCATATTTTAAGATTATCAAACTTATGTTACCAAGAAAGGATCAAGTAAGAGCACCTCCTAGCACCAAAGTTCCACAAAGCATACTTGTAGTAGAAAAAATTAGTGCAAGTGCAAGTATCCATGTCCCTACAATAGATCCTAGGGCCTATCAACCAACCATAAGCCACCTATAGGAAATGTGATAAGCTATAAGATAGAGGATTGAACACTTTTAACAACTTCTAAGTGTAATCATAGATGAGAACAAAGTAACCATGGGTAGAGGAATTGGTATAATATTTGTATAACTAATAAAGGATGAATGGACTGCATAGATTTCTATAAATGTAGTTACATTTAAGTCATGCTTACATGTGGTGATGAAAACAAAATTCTAATTATGCCTTGTTGATGAGCGGCAAGGTACCCCTACACCCAACCATACAAATCACAAGTGTTCACGCACAATTTGGTCAAATTCCATGGATGGGACTAATTGTGGCATCTAGATTGCTATGCCTTAATCATAGTTCACTGTCTTCCCACTTGGACTAGTGGTAGCTTTGTTACGTATGATTTAGTCCAAAGTGAGGCATATGATTTTTATTATTTTATATTTTAATAGTTTAATTGCCTACAACAAGAATGAAAGGTAAAGTAATTTAAGATCTTATTCATCTATTGCCTAGCTAGCCTAACACAAGTACTTGTCCACTTTCCTGGACACATCTTGAACACATATAGTGCTATTGGGCTACCAAACATTAAGTGTTGTTGGGTTATCAAGCACTATATGTATGCTCAAAGTGGTCATGCTTATGCTCATTAACAACTAGAAATTAATTTCTTAATTGAAATGCATGAAAGTAAAGTGCATTAAAGGAAACATTAATCTATTCTCAGGGCTACAAGGATTTCCAAAAGAGTTCATTTTTTTCCATCATACTACTACACTTAGGTACATTGGTGTTCAAACAAAGATCCAGACACACTTAGACTTCTACTGCAAGCACTTAGAAAATATTCTAACTCTAGATAAAACAAACTACAAGAGGTTCACTACTTTGACTGAAAAAACTATGAAAAACTATATGAAAACTAATTGGAAATTCTGAGCCCAAGTGCTATATTTATAGGCTAGCATGTACCCTGCGACATTTGATATTTAACATCATATCTTGGATCCGACATTGGATACTCGAAATCAAGGCTTTGACATTCGATACCCAATGTCGGAATGTGTGCAAAATGTGATTCATCATACCCCCACAACTAAATGAAAACTTGTCCTTAAGTGCAGAAGAGGAGGAACAAGTTCCTTATAAAATATTGAGTAGGTATGAAATTATTGAATGACATACAAACTAACTTAAATGGAACAAATAGACTATGAGTGCCCAAGTGCACAGAGTTACAATCTTTATAAAATAGGATGTTCATAATAAGAGAAGTGAGCACCCTAGAGAAAACTGACATCTAATGCCTCTTGGTAGCTAAAGAGTGCGAGAGAAGATCCAATGATCATGAATGGTCCACATTGTGTGGTACTATTGCATCATCCTTGGTGAAGATAGTCTTGCTTCCAGTCCATGCTTCTTGCTGTAATTACAATAGAATCATGAATTAGTATGCAATGTGTAACACATAGCTATTAAATGCCTTGTGTCGTATATGGTTACACTCAGCTAGGTTATGATTGTGGTAGATTTTCCTTTAGGAGTGTTAGTGGGAAGGTTGACAAATAGGGTAAAATAGATAAGCAATCCATTACATTTGAAAAATTTCAACACAAGGAAATATTTAAAGAGGATGTAAGAATTCACAACAATAAAAAGAAAATTTTACTGAAAAATGTTGTGAAGATGTGCATAATTGGATATCATTGATGGGGTAAACATAAAGATTTGATTGTAAGAGTGTCTAAGGGTAAAGAACTTAACTAACCCAACCAAAAGATATGCAAGTGGGTCCTCCCCAAAGTAGGCACAGGCCTTTTATGCCCTTGCATAACTTCAACCCAAAGAGTTCATGGGCTTCGTGGATAATTAATGGTTATAGAAGGTTAAGTACAAAAACCTAGAAGAAACTACCTAAGAATTTTGACACATCAAACCAGGACATTAAACAAGAACATGAAACCAGTAGTGAGATGAAACATGGAAAGCATAGATGGATGAGAGAGAGTGAAATGGAGTTCCTAATTAAGGTCACATGAAGTCCCTTGTGGATTTTGTGGTTAAATGACTTGATAGGATTCATCCTTAGTCTAGACTGAAACCAACCATGCTCAGTGACTTCACATCACCATTCTAAGACCAGTCCACCCCCTAAGACATAAGAGTGCTCCCACAGAACAACCACCATTCCTTATTAAAGAAGAAAAGAGAAGTAGGAAGTGAGGAAGGGCCTTAGTTAGCGAGGACCTTCAGGCATGGGTAACATGTCTTTCTAGTTCCATAACCAGTGCTTGTAATCCATTTATTTTGTCTAAAGGATGTGCTTTGAATTTCCATCATTTTTTTTTGAAATGGGAACCATACCATGTAAAGACTTATTCAGCTTACTTTTATTAGTTGACATGAAACAATAATAAATTCATGAAAACACACATGCACCTAGGCAAACATAAAGGCACAAAGAATACTAAATCCCCTTGAAGTCACACCCTGTTCAAACCTTTGAATCCTTTCCAATTCCAAAAACTACCAAAGTCACAAATTTGTTAAAGTTTTGTTAATGAAAAAGGGACTACACCTTTCTAGAACAAGGAAAACCATAGAGTTTGTGGATGGGTGGATGCTATGGACTCACTACTTGTTTCATGAAAAAGAAACCATGTCCTAATCATCCATGATGAAATTCAAAGCCAAAAACCAAACACCAACAATCAAATAACAAAATAGTACATACCACCATCAAGCAACGCATTACCATTGTACTTGGCACTTATTAACAAAAAGTTAGAAAATCATACAAAAATAAAATAAAAGAGAATATAAAAGAAAGTGTAAAATTTTCAAGAAATAACAAATGTACTAACGATGGTGTAAAAAAAATTAGAAAAGATTAATAACATGAAAATAAGAAGATGTAAAATAACAAATGTGTAAAACAAAAAAGATGAAAAACACTTAAGAATCCTGAAGATTAGAATGGGTGGTAACCTCCATGACTAAACATTTGGCCATGACAAGGATTAATAAGTGGATAAATAAGATCCATGCATGCATGAAACATAGGTAACTGTTCATGTCCTAGCTGCTAGGTGCCTATTGGTGGTGTGGTGGTTGGGTAGAAAAATTGTTGGTTACACACTTAATTGTTAAATGTATGATGGGTCAGGGTATAGGGTGTGTTAACATTATGGATGGCTAGCCCATGATTGCAACCTTGATCATGATATGGTATGCATGGATTTATTTGTCTCCCCATCCTATTAGATTCATTATTTGGATTTGGTATTAGAATATTGATGGATGATGGCCCATGTGTATGGTTAGAGGATGTTGATTGAGACATGGAAGGTGGTGCATTAGATTGGCCTTGTGCTGGCTCGGATGATATGGTGGATCCATGCATGGTTTGCTTTGGCTTACAGCCTTTCGTCCATAAGCGATGTTTCCTACATTATGGTTGGAATCCACTGGCATCAGCATGTCTATGCACATTTGCAACACAAGTGGCCTTCATTTGTTGATATTGTGATGTCGAACCTTCTTGTATTACTAGTGGTGGCATATATTGAGGTGGAGTATCATAATATCAAGGGTAGGCTAGATGGTAAGAGGCACAAGGTGGTGATCCTTCAGGGGATGTCATGGATTGATTGTTCTTGGGAGAGTGGTAGTAGTGATTTGAAGGAGAGGATGTAGAACTAGTTGGAGAAACAAGTTAAATGTAATATCCATGCAATTTTAGCAGATAGGATGGATAGTACTAATTTGGTGGTGGCCTACCCCATGACTATGGTTGTTGCCACTATGGTTGATGACTATATTAAGGCTGGCAATAAGTCCCCCTAGGATGGTATGATCGGTTGTGAAACTATCTATAATTACCTTGTGGAAGAGGAAACCTCTCAGGCATGTGCTTTTGCACAAACTTTGGATTTAAGGAACATGCCCAATACTCTTGTAGATGGTGGTCACTCATGCAACAAGTCAAACCTTTCCATAAGCCCAAGAGAGCTAGTGACTGCAACTACTAGCTACTACTTTTCCATTACGTAGGGTTGCCTGCGAGCAAATCGTGTCATTAAATTTTATTATTTGCTAAAAAGTAAAAATGTTAATACTAAATAATTGATGTCAATAATCTCTATCATGGGCTAAATATAATCTCTAAACTGCTAAAATGGAAAATGAAATTTGGATGACCTTGTAAACTACCCCAAATCCTCCCTCTCCTATTTTGAGGTTTTCATCAAAATTATTGGTTCCTCATCTGCCAAAGTATCCTCTGTCTCATTCATGGCCCCTGTTTCAAGGTTTCTTCTCCTGACTCTGTACGCTAAAAACCCACCCACAAACAAAAGCAAAACTACCATCAAAGAACCAACCGTAGCACCAATGATCACTGCCAAATTAGAACGCTCAGCTCAGTAGGTTAGAGAATAAATTGTGCTGACAAAGAGTATGGAATAATAATATTTATACTTGAATCATTGGAGTTATGAACTGGTGACGGAAGCGGTGCGGTTTTGTGCGGCAGGGGCTGAGGAGGCGCTGGTGGAGGAAAAGGAGGTGAAGTAGTAGTTGGAGTGAAGAAAAGGTAGATCTCGTACCTAGCGAAACAGCTACCAGTTAAGGTTCTGGCTCCCTGTTTGCCGCTTGTATTATTCTGCAGCACACCTATGGCATTGTGAAGACAGATTTCGCAATCGTTTACTGAGATGTCTCTCCAGCACTGCACAAATCCATAGATTGTGGTGTCTTCCAAGACATGAGAATCAAAGGCATAATTAGCACTTGGCGGTTGCAGTAGAGCCTTAAACATGAGATAATTGAGGAGGAAGTGAGCATTTATGTCAAAGGCACCACCATCCTTTGAAACGTTGTTTACATTCGACATATACCTAGAATCTGCTATGTCGAGCGTGCCTGTAAAATTGAAGTTGTCAAAGCGGAGGAAGCAATCATCGAACCAGGCCATTGCGGCAGTAGCGTTGGGGCAACTTGCAGGAGTGGAAATGACAGCATCCCGTGCACATTCATTGCACTGACTCGAACTGGTGCCTGCGTAGCACTGCAGAAGCCCATAAATTGCTGTTGTCGCTGAAGAATTTTGGCCAACTCCTCCTCTTGCAGTAGCAGCAGGAGCATACGAAGTTTTGTATGCTGCAGGCTGCGATGAAGAATCTCGCAATTCACCCAATACTCTTTGTAGATTTTTCTCTGTCAAGCTACCGCTGGTGTAATTTGTTTTTTGATAGTTGCAGCTGGCAGCTCTAAGATCAGCTGCCCCATAATTTGCAAGAAAAGCAAAGACCTGGCAAAACGTGAGAAAGATTGCGGAGCTTTTGCTCATGGTGGTGGTCTAGGACTGTATGAATACACAGGTTCGCGCAACAGGAGGGTATGAATGTCTCAGTGATTATAGCATTTAAAATTTCAGGAAGCTACAAGCATGGTTGCCCAAAATGGTTAAGCCAGTATCAAGTTTAAGACGTCCGGTCAGTTGCTGGGAAAAACTGATCATTTTCATGAATCCGAGATCTGACTCTTGACTTGTCAAAACGGATCTTTCGCTGTTCCTACCCACTA
>MNCI01006449.1:197057-244019 GCA_015680685.1 Gnetum montanum
GGAGGAGTTGCAGTGAAGAAATGGGAGACGTCATACCTAACAAAACAGCTACCCAGCATGGTTCTGCCTCCTTGTTTTCCCTTTACCTTATTCTGCACCCCACTTAAGGCAATGTCAAGACAAGTTCCACAATCCGCTGCAGAGATGTCCCTCCAGCATTGGACAAATCCATAGATTGTGGTGTGTTTCGAGACATTAGATCCAAAGGCATAATTAGGGCTCGATCGTTGCAGAGCTTTTGTGATGAGATTATTGAGCAGCTGGTGAGCAGCCTTATCAAACACAGCGCCATCTGAAGCGTTGTCTGGAGTCCACATATACCAAACAGCATTTGTGTTAAGCACGCCTGTAAAATTGGAGTTGTCGAAGCGAAGGAAGCAATCATCGAACCAGGCCATTGCGGCAGTAGCAGTAGGGCAACTTGCAGGAGTGGAATTGACAGCATCCTCTACACATTGATTGCATTGACTCGAATTGGTACTTGCGTAGCACTGCAGAAGCCCATAAATTGCTGTTATTGCTGAAGAATTTTGGCTTCCTTCTCCTCCTCCTGCAGTAGAAGCAGAGGCATAAGAAGTTTTGTATGCTGCAGGCTGCGATGATGAATTTAGCAATTCACCCAATACTGTCTCTAGATTTTTCTCTGTCAAGCTACCTTTGGTGTAATTTCTTCGATAGTCGCAGCTGTAAGCTATAGGATATGATGCAACATAATTTGCAAGAAAAGCAAAGACAAGGCAAAATGCCAGAGAGATTGCAGAGCTTGTGCTCATGGTGGTAGTCTAGTGGACTGTATGAATACACAGGTTCGCGCAACAGGAGGGTATGAATGTCTCAGTGATTATAGCATTTAAAATTTCAGGAAGCTACAAGCATGGTTGCCCAAAATGGTTAAGCCAGTATCAAGTTTAAGACGTCCGGTCAGTTGCTGGGAAAAACTGATCATTTTCATGAATCCGAGATCTGACTCTTGACTTGTCAAAACGGATCTTTCGCTGTTCCTACCCACTATAGACGGCTACCACCATAAATAAGTGAGACTTTTGGTGTTTAATGAAAACGACGACTCGGATGACTCCGTCAAGAAAAACTCGTCATATTTGATAAGGTAAAGCTATATTATAAATTACTTGACATACTTTTCAAATATACCTTAAGATGCTTCAGGTAAATTGTAATCTTTGATGAAAAGGCATAGCTTGAATAGGCTATAGGATATGGAGCAGGATATGGAGCATGAAATAAGTAAAGTTGTTATTAAACCCCAAAATAATGAAGCTGTACATCATCATTCATACCCTTGCCCCTGTAAAATGGAGTCTACTATCTAGAAGGAAAATGGAGTTTACCAAGGAGAGTTGGTAGATAACCTCTTTGAGTACCTGTGCTTAGGCTGGAACGAGTCTTAGACCTGAGAAAAAAGTACCTTGTCATCATTCAAATAATGGTTCCAAAATAATGAAACTGCACATAATGTACAAAATTTCTGTTAAATTAATTTATTTCAAGTCTCCTGGTCAACTCAGCCCGGAATCAAACCAGAGGTTCATTGATAACTACCAAATCCAACTCCTTAAATAATGTTAACCTGCTTTCTTCAATAAAATTATAAAAAAAATTACTAATAAAAAAATTATAAAATGATTTCTGAGTCTTCTTTTTTATAAATTTTAAAAAATATTATAAAAAGAATTCTAAATCTGCTCTCTTCAATAATAAATGTAAAAAGCTGTCAGTGGATTAAATTTCAGTAAATGTAAATAAAAATTGACTTTCAATATTTCAGGACATAAACCAAACACAGGGTCCACAAGGTTAACGGCATCGATTGGATAATAAACGTAATAAAGCTTCGTTTTTTAAATTTAATCTCGGGCAGCGGTTTTTAAGCTTTTGAAGAGGGTATAAAACGGCCCTTTGTATATTAAATTTTGATGAAGTTAATTGTTGCCGTGTTTTGTAAAAAGCTTTCCTAATCGTTTTCGCATGTAATTTAATCGTTCTCGCATGTAATTTACAGGGTCACAAGATGTATAAGCTATGCGTCGGAGATTCACGATTCCTCCCTATAAATTTTGACGAACTGTTCGCGTCGGATTCGGGAAGTGTATTAAATTCGTAGTGGGTACGTATTTCGCGTCGGATTCGGGAGCCCGTACAGAAGCGTATTAAATTCGTAGTGGGTACGTATTTCATAATTTCCAATGAAATTTTGTGTGGATTTGAAAATATACATTGATATGGTCACCTTGCCTTGCCTCGTATTTTTATTGCCTTTTTAGTTCTTGCCATGTCTGCATTTTGCGTTAAAATCTTACGTATCTTCTGCAACCAATCAATGGTAACCGATGGCCGAAGGGGCAGGTATGGGTCATACGGAAAGTTTTGGACGGGGCGTGCGAGGAAAACATTGCCTTTGCATGGATTCGACTGGCTTTGGGAGCGTCAAAGGTTCCGTCATGACTCACACATTCTCGCGTGTTTATTGTTCATTGCTGGTTTTTGCTCTTTTTCTCATACCTCTGCTTAAAAAAGAAAAAACAAAACAGGGACATCGTCATGGGTCATGAACATGATGAAGGATGGATGCTTGTTCAACCTTTTCAAAAATCTGTTTGCTTATAAAGCAACGAAGCCCACCACCAGCACATCACATGGACAATGGCCATATGCAAGCTCATGGTGCTCTGTTTTTACTTTCCCCTTCATCATGACTAGTGTCGATTTTCCACCGTCTGAAAGGTTTTCGATCATTATAGGTGACATGAGTTACTGGGCTGTGCCTAGTTTAGTTAAGTTGTGTACCTCTGAAAGGTTTTCGATCATTATAGGTGAGATGAGTTACTGGGCTGTGCCTAGTTTAGTTATGTTAACGTGGCCCTACTCACAGGTAGTCCCTAGGGTGCTACTCACAGGTGGTCGTTGAACAAAAGTATTGGCAGACCTGATTTGTTATAAATTTGGTCGAGGCTTGAGGCTTAATTTCATTTTTGGAAATATTGGATTGAGTAACAAAAGGATTTCATTTTATTGCTGTCATTTTGGTTGTTGCAGAAATTATATGTTTGGCCAGATTATGGCTCCTGAGTAAGGAAATGGATTCAGTGCCCTCCATACCTTTGCAAATTTTCTTGCTTCAATTTAACGGTGATATTGCAATCTGCTGTGGAATTTCTAAGCATTAACAATATTTTGGATTTACATTGTACTTGTTCTATGTTTTACAATGTATTTTTATTATATATGGGATTTAATTTTTTTAAAAAAACTAATATATTTAAATTTTCTCTATCACGTCCCCGGCTACAAACCGGTACCCACTTTTTCCTGAGGCACACGTACCCAAACATGTTCAGAATCATGAATCCTCGATTCCTCCTCGCTTCCACGAATCAGATTCTTTTGATGCATAGTGTATAAGCATTTTGGAGGTGACCTGTGAGAATTACTCTGCTCTGCAATTTACCCATTGGTTAAGCTGTTTACAGATACGGCTATAGGAGCTACTGCCCCATAATTTACAAAGAAAGCAACGAAGTATTGCAGAGCGTTCGCTCTGGATGAAGTCAATCAATAGCAGGTTCACGTTACAGAGTTATCGGAGAGAGAGGAATGTGAATTCTAACCTCTCATGCAAATAAAAAAGACACGAGCGAGCTGATTTCATCATCGAGGACCCTGCAGATGTCGCGCTAAACTATTTTTTCTGCGTGAAGAGGTGTGCATCAATGCAAAAAACAAAAAGCTTGGTTGAGCACATTTACAGAATTACAGTTGAACTGCATATGCAAGAGCATAAGCATGCATGCAAAAATGACTATTAGTTACCACTCTCAACCAAAGTTTTCCATTAAAAAAATATGTAAACTCCAAATTTTTCCATCCAAAAAATATGGAAACTTATTAATACTAATTTTTTGCCTCGTAAATTTCCTCGTTCTATTGATTTAGTGTTTTTCAATTTTCATTATTTTTTATATACGTAGAATACCATACAAAACCTTTATCAATCACAAAAGGCAAAATCTTCATCAATTACATATACGTGTGAAAAAATTTATGATAGCACCAAAGATTTTAATACATATCTGTTAATTTGGATTTCAGTTTTTTTTCTTTGATCAAATTTATTAACTATATATAGTTCTACAATTGCTGTTATGTTGTTTTTTTTTTTTTTTGGTTTTGAGGTTTCCAGCATTCTCATTCTCTATGGAGAGTCTTTGAACTTAAAAAGTGGGACATGCAAAACCCTGCTTTAAGCTTTTAGAGAAAGTGTTAGAAATGGAAAATAATAATAGATTGCAGATAAAAATCTAAGTGCACACAAATATTCTACAACTTACCTATCATATGCATATAAGGTACTTTTACATGTGCTCATATATTTTTTTTTTGTTGAAAAGTCAATGAAATAAGTAGGCTAATGCATGCTTATTGTTTTTTTAGCATGTGTAGGGGCCATGACTTTTCAATCCAACTACATGTGAACACACACATAAAACTTCCTTGTATGCATATGACCACTATTTGTATACACTTAAAATTTTTATCCACATTTTATTATGACTTGTACTGAAAGTGTGCACTTAAAATTTTTATCCACATTTTATTATGATTTGTACAAAAAAATAGCAGACATGGTAGATCAAGGGCATGCAAAATTAGCATAATTTTTTAGATGGAAAATTTTTGTTATGGGTCCCAATAGCTTTTGTACACATGCCTATGATGTCCAAATCCTACTTAGGTATGCTCAAATAAGCATTCTTGAGCATTAATGCATGATTTCAATGGACAAATATATTAGCTTCTTTGATAGCTTTGATATGTTTGGTTTTGTTGAAACATGGAAAGATGTTGGTTTTGTAGATTTTGTAGTTCCTAGATTCATTAAATTTTTTGCAAGGAATACAAGAGTAGGGGGAAAGATGCAAACCTTTTGGATACATTGCAATATTGATGAGGAAATCTCTTGAAAATTGTGTACTTTTAGATAGAATTAATGATCATAAACAATATGTTTGGCTAAAAATATTATGCCAACATGGTTGTGCATTCTTTAATGTATGTTATTTTGCTCCTGGATATGCTACATTGTATGAATCTATAAGCTATCTCATGATCATCCTTTTTAGTTCTTAGGTAAAGATATTATTGTAGAATTTGTAGCAAAAGACTTGGTATTTATTTATGGATATTTTAGTGCAAAGATAGATTTAGAGCAAACAAAAATTATTCAATGGCAACATAATGTTGGCAATTTAGATATTATTGAAGATTAGAACTCAACTTGACATTTTGTAGATGGCACTATTAATAAGATGGACCAACAATAATTAGAATGGACAAAAAATTTTAATATTCTAATTTCTAATAGACTTGCTAGATTTCTTTAATCTCCATTTACTTTTACATGACCTCAAGATAACTCTTGCATGAATTTACCTTTCTATTTTAATGAAGATATTGATTTTATTAAGGAGTTAAAAGTTGGAGAAGATTTAGTAGAGCTTTTCCATCATCATGTTGAGTTTTTGTTACAAATTCCAAGTATTTCTCAGACAACAAAAAATAAGAATAGAAAAAAAATATCAATACAAACTCAACCTAGTAGTTAAGAAAAAATATATAAATGCAACATTTAACAAATAGGCTTTTGAAAGATGACATAATAAGCTTGAACAAATATTACTTACAGTTGCTATGCAAATTGTGCCTTCATAGTAACAAGGTCTCTAGAAGACTTGGTTTGATGAGGATTACATATAGGCTAGGCAGAATAGGGAGAAAGCAAATAAAAGTCAAAAGTAAAGTTTAGGTAAGGCATATAAATGCTTGATGAGAATTGAGAAAATAAAATTTACCAAGGAAAAATAGGAACATTTTGCTTACATAATTAAAAAGAAACCTAGATAGTTTTGGTAGTGTTTTTATCCTATATTTACTAATTGTATGGGTTAGTATCCTAGTTCTTTCCCTATTGGTGACATATGCTTGACTGTTAGCTTGGGCATGGTATGGAGTTGTTAGTTTGTGTTCCACCCCCAAGCATTGCATTAGTTTTCAAAAAGTTGCACTTATAAAATTTGTTCCATTGTTAGAAATAAGTGCCCTTAGCACACCAAACCTATTTACCACATTCTGTTGTACAAACTATGCTACTATAGAGGATAAATAGTCAACGATGATGGAAACTTCAACCCATTTAGTGCAGTAGTCAACTGCTATGATGATGTATGCCTAATCATTGGACATGCAGTTGATGGGCCCCATGAAATCAATGTTCCAAAGATCAAAAAGCTCTAATGGTTGAATCCACTGTTTGGACCCTTCCTTTTGTATAGTCATCTCTCCATCTCATTGACAATGTTCACATGAATAAGAGAACTAATGAGCATCCTTAAAGATGGTTAGCCACTAATATCCTTCCATGAGGATTTTAATGGTCGTCGTCCTCCTAATGTAATGGCCTTCACAAGGATCCTCATGAGCATCTTAGAGGATTCAAAATTGATCATTGTTGGGCATGCACCATTGTACCAGACCATCAGCATAAACCTTGTAAAGATTACCCCTGAATTCCTTGTAGTATTTTCCTTAGTAAAGAAACTACGGTTTCTTCCTGATATCCCATTCTTGTGGCATCTCCTAAGTGAGTAGATAGGAGAGCTAGTCTTTGTACCAATCAATACCTTCGAGACTTTACATTTCAACAATTTTGACAAAGAGAAGTTCATCTAGAAATTAGTTAAATAAAGGTCCTTCATCCTCTTTGTTGTCCCATTGTAACTAAGACAAGTAGTCAGTGACCACATTCTTGATTCCCTTTCTATCCACCATGGTAAGATCAAACTCCTATACACTCACTAGCTACCATATGACATGGGGGCTTACCATTGGTTTGTTCATGTGGAATTAAATAGAACTATGGTATGTGTGCACAAAAACTTGATATCTAAGCACATAGTGTTTGAATTTCTCTAAGGCACCATCACCATGAGCTCTTTTTTTGTAGTCATGTAGTTTAATTATGCTCCCACAATGCTTCAGCTTGCATAATGGATATAGTAAGGACATTTTTGATCATCCAGTTATGTAAGCATTGCCCCTACAACATTGTTGGATTCATTAGTTATAATGTGAAATAGTCTAGACCAGTTGAGAGCATGTAGAATTAGAGTTTCCACAAGATTTTACTTTAACTATTGGAATTCATTCTTACATTTCTTATTCCAAGTAAAAGATGCATCCTTCTTAGTAAGCTCAACTAAAGGCTTAGAAATTTTGAGGAATTTTTCATTAAATAACTTATAATAACCAATATGACCAAGGAATGACCTTACATCTTTCACCATTTTAGGTTAACTGGTGATTCTTTGGATGACATGTACTTTTTCTATGTCTACATTGATCCCTATTCTTGAAATCTTATGCCCCAGTATAATGCCTTCCTAAACCATCAAATGGCTCTTTTGCCAATTGAGCTTTAATTTAGTCTCCACATAGTGTTAAAGAACCTACTCAAGATGGTCCAAGGCTTGCTCGAATGTAGCACCATAGGTAGAAAAGTCATCCATGAAGACTTCTATCTCACTACCAATTTTTTATTGGAAGATATTGAGGACCAAAAATTAGAATGTAGCAAGTGCATTGCATAGGTAAAATGGCATCTTTCTGTGTGCAAAAGTCCCCTAGGGGCTTATGAATGTAGTTTTGGCCTAATACTTTGGTGCAATTATAGCCACTATAACAATCTAGAAAGCTATAATAGCAATGTCCTGCTATGGTGTTCAACTCTTAATTTACAAATCACAATGGAAAGTGATCCTTGTAACTTGCCATGTTTAATAGCTAGAGGTTTATATAGACTCTTCATTTTTCTCTTTTTTTTGAAAACAATAATGAGTGGGCTAACCCATTCACTATTCGTAATTGTGTAGATGAACCCAACCTTGAAGAGTTATTTAATCTCCTCTTTGATAACTTGCTTCAATTTGGGATTCAACCTGTGTTATGGCTACCTCTTTGGCTTGATGGAGGTATTTGTATAAATGCGGTGTTGGCATATCCATGGGTCGATTCCTGTAAGTTCATGATATGACCAAGCAAAGGTTGTTGGATATTTGTTTACCACCTTCAATAACTTTTGTTTTTGTTTTGGAGCAAGTATAACATTGATGATTACTGGCTTGCCATTATTGAGAAAGGCATATTTCATCATTCTCAGTAAAGCCTTTAATTCAAGGGCTCTTATTTAAATTGATCATGGATCTCTAACTCTCCCCAACCCACTTCACTGAGTTGATGATGGTCCATTTTGTTCATGCTTTCAATATAAGCACTCGTGAGGCTCTTAAATGCTTCCATGCACATAGTAGTTTCCACTTTGATGAGTCATGAATTTGCTGGCTATGATATCACTGCCATGATATCACATGGGCTACGATATCGTGTACGCAATATCGCAGTCGTGATATCACATTAGCCACGATATCGTAGTCATGATGTCACATCAACTACAATATCGCGTACGTGATATCGCGGCCACGAGATTGCATCATCCACGATATCACATACGTGATATCGTGGCTCGCTGCAATGTCTATAAATAAGAGGCGGCTTTCCCAGTTTTTGGCATCTAGATTTAGTCCCTTAGCGAAACTCTGGTAGTTTTATCCCTCTAGAGATAGAATATTTCCCAGTGTATGCCTGCAGTGTGGTGATTGTAATTGTACGACATCCTTTATTTGAGTGTGACGTACTTGGACACGCACATGACTATCAATAAAGATTGAGATTACTTCATCATTGTAGCATTTAGTTAGATTAATTATTTATTTACTTGTTATTTACTTCTTTCCTAATTAATCTCTCTCACCCTTTAAACTCATGTTTAAACATGGAATGAGTACGACTTGATTACGAGCACTTAAGTGTGACTACTTGGTAACCCAGTAGCGTACCTAGGATCTACGCTTGGTAATCCTAGTGGTAGTCATGCATGAAGTTCAAGGTATGTACAGATAATCAAGGAACGGATGCTCATCGCACTTAGGCTAGCTAGATTCCTTCTCACCCTTTATCCCTTATCTTAGTTAATATTATCTTCGATTGCCTTCAAGAGTAGCATTAGATTAGAAAACACATCATACACCTCACTCTGGACTAAACCATACATGACAAAGCTAATACTAGTCTAGGTGGGAAGATAGCGAACTGCAACCTAAGGCTAACTATCTAGATGCCACAACTAGTTCGTCTATGGAGTTCAACCAGATCGCGCGTGTAACACTCGTATTTGTATGGTTGAGTATAGGGGTATCTCGCCACTCATCATTGGTGCTGTTGCCGGGGGTGGTGCTAGTTATCTAGATTAGTTATATCATACAAGGTCACTGTCAAGAACTTAATGATATATCTTTTAGAAGGAAATAATTATTAGAAGTCACATATATATTCACACACAAATTTCACAACCATGCCTCTCTACAAGACGATAATAACACCACACTTAGTGAGGAAGTTCATTGGAGAACTAATGAACTATATGACAATGAAGATTGGAGTACACAACCTGAAGTGGGGGTTTCTTATAAACATGAACGAAAGCAACATCATCCCAACATACGAAAGTATAACTTACTTGATGACGATGAACCCCCACTAGCCACTATAAGCTTAACGCAATTACAACAGGCTGTTTGAATCTCCCGTAGGCATCGTAAAGAGAGTCGTCTACCTAGGCTCGATTTAAACAACTTCCCTAATTTTTTAGAATGCTATGACTTAGATCCGCATCAACATTTACAAGCCTTCTACGATGCCTATACACGGAATAACATTGATAACGGGTGGCAAAAAATTAAGCTCTTTCCCATGACACTCATTGGCCAAGAAAAAGTATGGTATAGATCATTAAAACCAAATTTAATATGATGTTGGTCAACAATGGTGGAAGTCTTTAACAAAAAATATCAAACCTATGCAAGAGTGTCAGCCTTGAGGAAACAAATCCAAGGATGGAAATAAGCACAACATGAACCCTTGGACATGGCCTTAGAAAGATATTATGCACTGTTAAACAACTGTCCAGGCCATGGGTTTTCCGAGGAAAGGCTAATGTACCATATCATTGATGGGCTACGTGATGAAACAAGAGAGACCCTAGGGATGTATGCCCAAGGTCAAATATACAAACTACAAACCCATCAAGTCCAAGAGCTTATTAAGTGGGTAGCAAAGGAAGAAGGAGAATTAGCTAGATGTGAGAGTGTTGAAAAATATCAATGGGACCAAAATCTCAACTTAACAAAGGTCCATAATTACAAAAAGGAGAGATCAACCAATCTCAAGGTGGAAACATCATCTTTGCCAACACAACAAACATTGGAAGAAGCTTAGGCAAAGATCAATAAGATGTTGGAATGGACCTATCAAAAGTGTGGAGAATATATCAACATTATTGAAGATAGAGTTTTGACAACCTAAGAAGCAGGACGAAATAGTAGACAATTGGAAAGAAGGGATAAGGAAAATAAGAGCTCAACTACCAATCATATGTATGAATGTAACATATGCCTATATGATCACCCCAAGGGCCAATACCCAATATTGTTACATTTACAGGAGCATTGGGGAAACACGTTACATCTAGAGTTCATACAAAGATACTGTGTTTGATCATAGTGGCAACAATCCTAGTGGTGGGGGAGACCAACCTTGGACTAGAGACACCCTTCATATCATCTGAACTCAAATGCTTATCTTGTTCAACATCCTATTTCTCCAACTGGGCCAACATACTCTATCTCACCACGGTACCATTCTCCTCAATACTATCAACCCATGCCTCCAACACAACCACCACCTTGTGTATCCTACACTTCTCCTCATTTTCAACATTCTCATCCTTTCCCTCCTTCTACAGTGCCACCAACTTTTCCTAAGGTGTTTGTGCCACAGCAATAATCCACAAACATTACTTATGCTACTACTTCTAATAGTACTGAAAAGCCTCCTCGACATCAAAAGCGTCCCTTCTTTAAACATGATCGCAAGAAGGGATGACACAATTTCGAGGCCACTACATCCTCCAACTTAGCATAAGTCCCACACTGTGGTGCATCCTTATCTTCGAACCCAACGCCTCATGTAACTTCATCAGGGCCACCAACTCACACTATAACAACAATATGGCCCAATGAACATAACCATGGAAGGCATCATCCCAATCCTTGCATACCATCTAACGGTCCCAAATATCATAGTGGGTCAACTCGTTATTCGGGAACTACATCACACAAATTGCCCCACTATGCTTACTATAATCAAGTGTGTGAACCCCGATGGGGTAAGTATGGACCCTTTCCAATATTTCCAACATGCAAGGATCCTCACCCTTTATTTATTAATCCTTGCCATCCCTAACCTTTTAGTTATGGGGGATATCCCCCATTTTAATAATAACCAGGATTAATAAATATTCTTCATTTTCTTTAATTTTTTAATTTTTGTTTTCGAGTTTTTCATTTTTCAACTTCTTGTTTTATCTTTTTGTCTTTTTGATATTTTTTTCTTTTTACGTTTTTTGTAAGTAATCTCATCTACGAATAAAACACTCATGTGGATCGTTGGTTGAGGTGTGTTCTATGTTGTCGAGTCTCAAGTGATCAATTATTTGGATAGTGAGCCCATTGCACCCACTCATCTATTCTACAAATAAGAGGTTTTGTTCTAGGGTACAGTGATATTCTTAACATTTTTGAAACTTAAAATTAATTTTGTGTTCATTGTACCCAGAATGAAGAAGGATGGACCAAGAGGAAATGACTAGGGTGTGACATCAAGGGGACTTTCGGATTCTCTTTAGTGACGTCTGTGGGAGTTATCATGCAACATGGTTGTACTAAGATCCTTGTAGATCTAATGAAAAATGGGAGTAAGAGTAATCAAAAGGGCACTAAAAAATCCAATGCTGTTCTAAGGGGGTCCCACTGGAAAGACATGCACTAATGCCTGAAAGATGGTGGCTTCTTTGGATTCAGTATTCAAAAAAAAAAAAAAGAAGAAGAAGAAGGAAAAGAAAAGAAAAAGAAAAACAAAGTGCCACAAAACAAAAATCACTCCTCCCTTGAACAAAACACCAAGTGATCGTATGCCTTTTTGTTATGGTACTCTCGTAGTTGTTCATCATGGGATGAAATAATGCGATGTCACTGATTAGAGTAATGGATTTGGTCCTGATCTTGGAACGACAGGTTAATGGCATATTAATCATGCTTTACACGTAGGATTCACTGTGCCCTAGGTTAGTTACCTCATGTCCTAATCTCTACAATCCCATTCTCTAGTTCATCTCATCTCACTATTCATTTAATTGTAGCTCATGTCGTATGTAACATAGAATTCTTACCTCATTCTGGTGATATTTACATGTGTGTGTTTTTTGGAATTAGTGCAGATTACGTTTAACCCTTTTAGTGCTCACAGACACTTTTAAGTGTGGTTACACAAAGGCATTATAGGTTGGAACCTGCTTTGGGGAGGACCCACTTGTGTAATTTTTGTGATTTGCACTCATTCCCATCTTCCACACACCATTTCTTACCCTCAGCATAATTTTCAAAACGATTTTCTTTCCTTACTCTTACCCCTCTGAATTTCAACGTTCCTATGAACCATCACATCTCCTTTTTCTTGCAACCCAAGGTTTTAGTGATAAAATCCACACCATCATAATTATTGGTGCCTTCCAAACCATCTAATTACCTGAGAACTTCTTAACAATAGCCCAATGTCCTTAGCTTACAACGTTGATTTCAAGAAAATCCTTTAAAAATTCGGTATTTTTTTTGTGCCTCATGTCACTAGGGACGTGATATCGCGTATGCGATGTATCATACATGATATCGTGTCCTTGCAACCTATAAATAGGTGACCCCCCCAGAACACTTAGCATCGTTTTTTCCATTCACACGGGGGTTTTTTCCAATTTTTTCTCTATGACTTGCGATTGAGTAACCCTTGCTTTTCTCACTATATCTCGCTCGCTAGTACTCCGATTTTCATTTCGTTTGAACTTACTTGAACCTGGAGTGTTTAGCTTAGTTGTGGGGGAGGGGAACATGCCGAATTATGCATAAATTTTTTGAAATTCATCATCACCTGAAGGACATATTTAAGGGTAATTAGTTACAAAATTAAGAATAAAATGTGTCAAAAACAATTTCATCCCCTTAGCTATACTAGAAAATTAAATTTGGAAACCATCTAAGCAAAGAGGAATCAACATTATAATCTTTCGGGGACATGTTCTTCCAACAATTAACATCACATGGAAATAAAGTAAATCTATTAAGGCAAGCAGTAAGGTATAACCTACCTTTGGTAACAACCTTACTAACGATTGGTCCCGTGTGATTGCAGATGGTCTTGAAATGTAGACAACAGGAAGGTCCTACTCAAGGTGTGACCCAAACAACCTAGGAGAGGTGAAGGACAAGTTCTTGCTAAAAAACATGTAGAGCAGGAGAAACAATCATTTAGTATCCATCAAGAAGACCCTGCTACTATACAATCAAGGTAGGCGAAAGGAGGAGCTACTGTAGTGTTTAAACAGGGACGATATCTCACGCTGACCTAGGATTGTGTTTAGACCATCCGTGAAAGGTCCATATTCACTGTAGTAATCATGGAATGAAACTTTGGACCTTTTGTAGAATTTTCTCTAGAGGCCATTAGGGATCACCCCAAAGGATCCCCATTATGGCCTACCATCTTTGGAAGTGGTGCCTAGTACTTAGGGGAAATGTACCAATTTTGGCACAATAAAGAAGAAGGCACCACGGTTAACAATTGTGGTGTGACTATTGATTTCTCTGTTTAAGCCATTTCGGAAGTATTAAACCTTCCGAATACAGGGCCAAAGGTTGCTCAGAAGTAGCTAGACACTTTCAGAACTGAGTAACTTAATAAACTATTGACAGAGAATAAAAGGATGGCAGAAGAAAAAGAGAAGGCTGACTGGGATGCCTCTATGGCATAAGTGCAAGCTTACATGCACGCCAAGGCACTCAAGGCCTTACAAGAGGAAAAACTTGAGGCCATACTTCAACGCCATCAAATCCCAAGACCTAGAGTGCAAGAAAATGAAAAGACACCTATGGAGGAGCCACTACCACTAGGAACTACATGAGTTCCACCAATTTTATAATCATAGGATTTTCTTTTGTGTTGTGTCTCAATTTTGTTCTGACTCCATACTATGGCATGAATCCATTCTAGTCAGTCAATAATCCCATACCTATCCATTGTGTAATCAATGGAGCTTATTCTCACTTTAACTCGANGATATCCCTACCATGATATCACAATCGTGATATCACATGGGCTGCGATATCACATCAGTCGTGATATTGCATCATCCACGATATCACATATGTGATATTGCGGCCCGCTACAATGTCTATAAATAAGAGGTGGCTTTCCCAGTTTTAGGCATCTAGGTTTAGTCCCTTAGCGAAACTCTGGCAATTTTATCCCTCTAGAGATAGAATATTTCCTAGTGTATGCCTGCAGTGTGGTGATTGTAATTGTACAACATCCTTTATTCGAGTGTGACGTACTTGGACACGCACATGACCAACAATAAAGATAGAGATTACTTCATCATTGCAACATTCACTTAGATTAATTATTTATTTACTTGTTATTTACTGCTTTCCTAATTAATCTCTCTCACCCTTTAAACTCATGTTTAAATGTGGAATGAGTACGACTTAATTACGAGTACTTAAGTGTGACTACTTGGTAACCCAGTAGTGTTCCTAGGATCTGTGCTTGGTAATCCTAGTGGTAGTCGTGCATGAAGTCCAAGGTGTGTATAGATAATTAAGGAACGGATGCTCATCATACTTAGGCTAGCTAGATTCCTTCTCACCCTTTCTCCCTTAGCTTAGTTAATATTATCTTCCATTGCCTTTAGGAGTAGCATTAGATTAGAAAACACATCATACACCTCACTCTAGACTAAACCATACGTGACAAAGCTAATACTAGTCCAGGTGGGAAGACAACGAACTACGACCTAAGGCTAACTATCTAAATGCCACAACTAGTCTGTCTGTGGAGTTTGACTGGATTGCATGTGTAATGCTCATATTCATATGGTTGAGTGTAGGGGTACCTCATCACTCATCAAGATTGGTAACTTGTTATCAGCCATAGGGTACCCTCTTGTTTTATGGCTGCTACATATAGGCACTTCTAAATTACTGCTATTTCAGTACACTAATTGCATGCTTGGAATGATGTATATTTGATCATCCATAGTTTTTGCACACAACGACGACCAATATTAATGTATGCAATGTATGGAACCCTTTTCTTCTTGACTTTGCCAAATTCATGCTTACTTAAAAGTTTCAAAGAAAGGTCTTAGATCCCCATCTTGGCATTGATTGTACTTAGCCATGCCCTTCCCATAATGATAGGGAAACCCCTTGAAACACCACCAAATTTGGGCTCTCGAGTCTTAACTAAATATTTGGCTAAGTGTGAAAACTTGACAAATTTTGTCAAAGTGTTGAGACTATGCTCCACTATTGGGACTACACTCCAGAGTGTAGTTAGCATAGTTGACATTAACAGCCCAGATTTGCCAAATTTTTCTAAGTGTTAATAGTAGCTACAAATTTTTCTAAGTGTCCTAACTACACTCATCCTACTGGGACTATGCTCTAGAGTGTAGTCAGCGTTGGAATGACTAGTTTTGCAAACTTTCCTAAGTGTCAAGCCAGAGGCTGCTAAGCACAGTGGAGATGGAACAAATAATTTGATAGATTTTCTAACTCCTAAGCCTATGCTCGCTACTATGCTCTAGAGTGTAGTTGGCATAGTTTGCATGAGCACATCATCTTTGCCAATTTTTTGAATTGTCAGGGCTACACTCACATCCTTGAGACTATGCTCTAAAGCGTAGTTAGCGTAGCCTACATTGAGCATCATTTTCTAGCAAGATTTTCCTAACTCCCATGGCTACACTCTAGAGTGTCGTATATCAAAATTGCCTCTAAAAGCCTCTAGAACTTTGCACCAGCTTACATCTCAGCTCTAACATTAGTTTGGTAAGTAAGATTAGTAACTTTCATTTCCTTTGCACCCTCCATCTACCCCCAAATTATACCTATGCTCAACACCACTTGAGAGAGTGGATAGTGTAGTCCCAGAGCATAGTCTCCAAGATTGCACTATTTTTAGGTACTTTGTGATCTATTTAGCACTTGTAGATGCAATCTCAATAGTGTAATCATAGTTTTCTAGTCTCATAGGGTCCATTGGAGCACACCAATAGAGCACCATTTTTCTTCAATGGGAGCATAGTTGGGGTTAGCATAGTCCTAGCTACCCCTTTACCACGTGGTGCCCAATCCATGATTCATGCTGACCCTAGCCTTATAAATATCCCTATGCTTCATGTTTTAGGGGTTGGCATTTTTATTCAGCAATTGACATTTTGGCATCAACACTCTTGCACTTGAGCACACTTAACATTTTTAGCAAACCTTAGGATGCTACTGGACACTATTGGACACTACTACAACCTCGTTGTACATCACCGAGCACACTACCAGCCACAATAGGCCATAGGACATCACAACAGCCAACTTGATAGGCTCAGAATCGATGGCAGATGTCATTTCTTCATAGCTAGATACCCCCAGACTATGACTATGCTCACCTTCTCTACCTATTGTACATTGCATACCTCCTAAACATTATTTTGTAATTGACTATGCTCCTCTCATTTAGGATGGTGTTGCTTTCTCCTTTACCTACATCTTGCACACTTTCAGTATTTTCTCTAGCATTTTAGCATTTTATTAGCATTTTTCAATATTTATGCAAGTATTCATGCATTTGCACCCTCGTTTTCACACCCAAAACACCTGCTATGCTCACACCCGTAGACACCATAGACACTGTATAAACACCTTAACACCTGCTTCATTGTAACACTTGTAAGTCCTACTTTGATTGACAAGACCATTTTGGGCACCTCGCCTTCATTCCTAGTAGGCCTTATACGAAAGCGAGGTTAAGATTGTGTGACTATGGACCTCTCAAAGTTCTCATTCCAACCTTTGACATTTTCAATCACTATAGTTTTCTAGCGCTAGAAGGAGGGCTGATGAGTAGCGAGATACCCCTACACTCAACCATATGAATACGAGCATAGCACGCACGATCCAGTTGAACTCTGCAGAACAAGTGCCTACATGTCCCATGGAACACTTAGGGTTAATCATTCGTTGTCTTCCCAGACTTACTTGTAGTTGTCACGGTGTATGGTTAAGTAAGTCCGAGGTATATGATTTTTATGGTCTTTTTATGTTTTTATCTCCTATGCTATTGAGGTGAAGGGTTGAGAAGGTTAACTAACTCTAACTAATGAACTAAGTTTGAATTACCTAACATCAGCATCCATTCCCACTTACTGTACACACCCTGAACTGATGCAATTGTGGCTACCAAACGCTAATCATTGTTGGGATCACCACGCATAACGCACGTGCTCAAAGTGATCATACTGAGGCAGTTAACTAGGAGGAAAGGGTTGAGAAAGCTAATCTAGCCTAAGTACGATGAGCAGCCGATTCCTTGATTATCCGTACACATCTTACGACTACCACTGGCATTACCAAGCGCAGATCCTAGGTACGCCACTAGGTTACCAAGTAGTCACATTGAGATGCTCGTAATCAAGTCGTACTCATTCCGCGTTGCGATGAGCATCCGTTCCTTGATTATTCGTACACATCCTTAGATGCTTGTAATCAAGTCGTACTCATTCTGCATTACTAAGAGAGAAAGTAATAAATAACATTAAATAAAATCCTATTCCATGCACTGCAAGGTTTATCTAGGAAGTTTGTCTTTATTGTCGTACACAACTTGTGTTCAAGTACAATGTTGCTCGAATAAAGATCTGTTCACTTTAGGACTCCTACTGCGGGCACATGGAAAATATTCTCTCTGGAGTGATCAATCTGCCAGAGTTTCCCTACTGTCTAGCCTAGGATAAGGAAACAAGGGAGAGCCACCTCTTATTTATAGATATGATGGTGCACCACGATATCGCGTACGCGACATCGCAGGGAACGACACGATATTGCGTACGTGATATCGCAAGGGATGCAATATCATGGCGGACGCAATATTACGTATACGATATCGCGGCCCATGCTATATCGTGTCTCATCAAACCCCCATGACTGAATGAAAACTCGTCCTCAAGTTCCTTACAAAATATTGGGAAGGTATGGGATTATTGACTGAGTGGAACTAATGGGATGACTTGTGAATGGATCATCATTACAAAACTTGACAAAACTGGTGTTCATAAAAAGAAGAGTGAACACCTTATTACATTGACATCAGGCCTCATTTGGCAACTGAGAAAGAGAGAGAGAGAAAGAAGTGTTGCTGCTACTAATGCCAAGATTGCACCTTTCGTTGTTCATCCGTAAGTGTGCTATCCATCTTGCTCCTTGCATAGCTGCTTCAGTGCTACTCCATTCCAAGTGTTTACTCCAGATCCAATTCATTGTTGTATGATCACCATCTACACACACAACACAATCTTATATTAGCAAGGGTAAATGAATCATCATATAATGAATACCTTGCTTTGGTGTAAGTCCATTGGCTAGGTTGTGGTATGGCTGATACGGATCTGGAGATATAATACTGATGACTACCGAAGGTGTAGGGGTTAGGAAAAAATTAAAAAAATTTGGGGCTAAGAGATAATCGAAAAAATCAGGCCCCATACCCCCATGACTAATTGTGAACCTTTGGTAGTGTTAGAATGGAGAAAGAAAAGGAGTAAGAAAGATAGATAAAAAGAGACAACTATGGCATCGATGAAATGGATGTCAAGATGGAAATGAACAAAAGAAATTAGATTGAAAAAATGTTAGGGGAAAGAAGTTAATGGATGCACCAAAGAGGAACGCTAGTGGGTCCTCCCCAAAGTAGGCTCATGTCCTTAATGCCATGACAAACCCACATTCAAAGAGTTCGTAGGCTCTAGGAATGTCATTTGGAATAAGAGTTAAATTCGTAACCGCAAGAATTTACCAAAAAGAAAATAATGCGTCAACCAAAATATATACACTAATGATACAATCGGCAATGAGGTAAACAATGAAGAGAAGGATGGAGAGAAGAGAATGGAATGAAATCCCAAGAACAAGGTGGTGTACAACCCCTTGTGTAGGTCATGATTAATGTGACTTGGCAAGTGTCATTCCAACTTTAGCCTCAAACCAACCACTTCCAGTGACTTCACATCAATGCATTCGGCCAATCCATCCACTTGGATAACAAGAATGCCTTCCCCAAGAGTCACCACCATTCCAACGAAGCAAGGAGAGAATGGGAAGTGAGAAGGGCCTTAGTTAGAGGGAACATTTTTAGTTCCATAACTAGTGCTTGTAGCCCAAGGGATTATTTTGTCTAAGGGGTGTGCTTTGAATTCTCACTTTTCTTCTCTCTTCTCTCTCTTTTTTTTTTGTTTTTGTTTTGTGTTTTTATGTGTGAGAACCACACCATGCAAAGACTTTGTCATTTTTATTATCTCAACTTCTGATAATTGGGGTGACATTGGAATGGTAAGAAAACTCAAGAAGAAAACATCTAAGCACCTAAGAGAATGGCCAACACAAAAGCATCAAGTTCCCTTGAAGTCACACCCTTTTCAAACCTTGAGTCCTTCTTAGTTTGAGAAATGCCCAGTGATTGATTCGTTAAGGTTTTGGTTATGAAGGGGGACTGTACATTTCCAAGCCAAGAGAGACCATAGAAACTGATGGATGTAATTTGTACTAGCTGTTGCGGGTTCACGGAAAGATTTTGTTTGTTGTACATTAACCAATAATCTTTTATCTGTGCTGTCAGGCTTGTATATCATCATGGCTCCAGAGGGGAATGTTTTATGAATAATATAGAGTCCTTCCCACAATGTTTGAAATTTTGTATGCTGAGGTACGTGCGTGGGATTCGAGTAAAGGACCTTGTCGCCTAGTTGGTACCTAAACCTTCGAATTCTTAAGTCATGACGTTGTTTACTGTGTGCTTTGTGCAACTCATTTAACGATAGTACAACCAATCTATTCTCATCTAGCACGTTTAGAGTTGCCAACCGTTGTTTTTGTGCTAGGTCGAGGTCTAGGTGAAGGTGGCAAGTCATGGATATTGTATGGAGCTCATTCTATATGGGGAGCTTTGGTAGTTTCCCATACACTAACTCATAGGGAGAATAGCCTGTAGGAGGCTTCCAAGTGGAGCGGTACGCCCAGAGAGCATTGTTTAGTTTTGTGCTCCAGTCTCGCCTAAATTTGCTAATCGTTCTCATCAATATTCTGGTAATCTCTTGGTTAGTAACCTCAGCTTGGCCATTAGCTTGGGGGTGGTAAGGTGTGGTTAATTTATGCTCAACCCCTAAGCATTGCATCAATTTGCGAAAGGTTGCACCCATAAAATGTGTTCCATTATCATAGATGAGTGCACACAGCACACCAAACTTGTTTATGATTTGTTGTTGTACAAATCATGTAGCCGCAGATGATGTGTAGTCTATTACCACGGCTACTTTAGCTCATTTGGTTAAGTAATAAACAACAACGATGATATATGCCTTTCCGTTGGACATCGGTGTAATAGGCCCCATAAAATCTATTCCCCAGATATCGAAGGGTTCCAAAGGTTGAATCCATTGTTGTGGATCCTCCATTCTAGCAGTCATTCCACCATCACATTAGCAACATTCACAGGATTAGGAAAAATGATGAGTGTCCTAAAATAGTGTTGACCAATAATATCCTGCAAGTAGGACCTTAGTAGCCGTTTGACTCCCGGCATAGTGACCCCCATAGGGACCCTCATGAGCATCCTGGAGAACTTTTAATTGATCCTGATCAGGCACACACCATCGAATCAAGCCATTAGGATCGACTTTATAGAGTTGTCCCTTGATTTCCATGAAGTACTTGGTTTTGTGAAGAAACTATTGTTTCTTCCTAAAGTCCAACCCTTGTGGTATTTTTTGGGAAATGAGATAAGTAAGAATGCTACTATACCAATTTATTTCCATGGGTTGATCATTTACTACACCGACAAAGAGGATTTCATCAGGGAAATGGTTAGATACAGCATATTCATCCTCCTTGCTATCCCAACGCAACCGAGATAGGTGATCTGTGACTACATTCTCGGTGCCTTTGCGATCTACTATTGTTAAATCGAACTCCTGAAGAATTACCAACCAACGTATGATACGTGAGCTAACTGTTGGCTTGTCCATAAGGAACCTAATTGCACTATGATCCGTATGGATGTATACTTTGTAGCCCAATACATAGTACCTAAATTTGTCCAGTGCAAACACTACAACCATTAATTCCTTTTTCGTAGTCGTGTAGTTGAGTTGTGTACCAGTAATACTCTTACTGGCACAGTGGATGTAATAAGGTCGTTTTTGTTCATCTAATTATGTCAGTACAGCTCCTAAGGTGTAATTAGATGCATCGGTCATGATATGGAACGACTTGGACTAGTCAGGGGCTTGTAGAATGGGAGTTCCCACAAGCCTCTATTTGAGAGTTTGGAATGCTCATTCACATTCCCTGGTCCATTCGAATGATGCATCTTTTTTCGTTAATTTCACCAATGGCTTGGTGATTTTGGAGAAGTTCTTGATAAATCGCTTGTAGTAGCTAGTGTGTCCAAGGAATGACCAAATGTCTTTGACAGTCTCTGGTTGTCGGGTAATTCCTTGGATGACTTTAATTTTTTTTTGGATCCACCTCTATTCCTGATTGTGAAATTTTATGCCCCAGTACGACACCCTCTTGAACCATCAAATGGCTCTTCTGCCAGTTGAGCTTTAGGTTGGTTTCAACACATTGTTTCAATACTTTCTCTAACCAGTTGAGCGCTTGATCAAAGCTCGTCCCATAAGTGGAGAAGTCCTCCATGAAAATATGCTTAGAACTAATCGTTGGAATGTGGCAAGGGCATTGCACAAGCCAAAAGGCATTTGTTTGTATGCAAACGTTTCCCAAGGACTAGTGAATGTTGTTTTGGCTTGGCCCTCTGGTGCGATTCGTATTTGGTTGTACCCACTATAACCATCCAGAAAACTGTAATAGTGATGCCCTACTATAGTGTCTAAGACTTGGTCAAAAAATGGCAATGGGAAGTGATCTTTGAATGTTGCCATATTCAATAGCATAAAGTCTATACATTCCCTCCATTTACCTTCTTTTTTTTGGTACAATTACAAGAGGACTAACCCACTCACTATCAGCAATGGGGTAAATGAACCTAGCCTTGAGAAGTTGCTCTATCTCCTCTTTCACTATTTATTTTAACTTCAGGTTCAATCACCTCTGGGGTTGCTTGTGAGGTTTCATGGAGGGGTTCGTGTAAATCCTATACTGGCATATCCTAGGATCTATTTCGGTTAGTTCAGGGTATGACTAGGCAAAGGCTATTAACCACTTATTTATCACCTTTAGCAAAGTTTCTTTTTGCTTGGGTGCAAGCTTTGCGTTGATGATTACCGATTTTTCATTTTTAAGGATCATGTATTCCAAACCGGTGGGGAATGATTTTAAATCTAGGGGCTCTTGTTTAAACCTCTCAGGAATCTCCAACTTTCCCCAGTTAATGTGTTTAGGGTTAAAGGCTGGAGGTTGGCAACGGACTTGCTCAAGTGCATCCATGCTTTCAACGTAAGCACTAAGTATCCCCTCAGTCAGTTCCAAGCATGTCATTGAATTGCTCTCTTGGTTAGCCATCAACCACTGGTGTTTTCTTGTTGTGTGGTTGCTGCATATAGGCATTGTTCTATGTCAATATCCTGTGCACATCGATTGCATGCAGGCAATGTTAGACTTTGCATCACCCATGATTTTTGCACACAATGACACCCTGTGTCACTATATGCGATGCATGGAACTCTCTTCCTCTCAATTTTTCAAAAAGTATTTTTTCTTGGATATTTCTAGGGAAAGATTGCGAATTCCTAGGCATGCATTGATTGTACTCAACCATGCCCTTCCCATTATAATTGGGAATTTCCCTTTGTCATTGTTTATTTAGATCACTAGAAAATTAGTTGGATATGACCAGCCACCCACAGTGGTAACAATGTCCTCAACTTGTCCCAAAGGAATAGTGATGGACTGGTCAGCTAGCTCTAAGTAAATATTTCTCTTCTTGAGTGGAGGCAGGTTCCAGGTTTTATATAGTTCTTGTGAGATTAAGTTGACTCTAGAACCTGAGTTGAGGAGAGCCTTATGGGGTTCATTCCGAATGACTTGGAGATAAACTAGGGGGACCCCAGGATCAGATGATTTCTTGGGAAGCTAGCTAACTTTAATCTAGTTGGTAACGGTATGTGTTAACATAACCATATGCATTAGGCGTGATTTCTTGTTTGAAGGGGTTCCTGAACCCCTATTTGGTATGGTGATGTTGAGGTGTTCAACTGCTTGTGAGGGTGAGGGCTTAGTTGGATTGTTAGCTCTGAAGAAAAGTCGTTTCAGTGTAAAACTGTTAGGACCAACTAAGGATTGAGGATTGGAAGTCCTCATGACATTAGGTCGTTGCGATTGTGTGGGAAATACCCTTGGCGTTGTTGAAGCAGTTACTTGTGGGGCTACTGGCGTGAGAGGTGCAGATGGATTTGGAGGATGGTATCTATGTGGGGTGTTCCTTCTTGAAGGGGTAGTCTGGTGATATTCCTGAACTGCGTAGTGATGTTTTGGGATTGTGTAACCCATAGGATCACTTGGAGGGGTCGGCTTCCGGCAAGGGTATTGATGTTTAGGCAGTGACATCCCCCATGATTGTGGGTATTACCACTGCTGATGTTGTCTGATGGGTTGTAGTGGAGTTCCACTTGGATAGTACATTAAGGGTTGGTGGAACTGCCTTGGGTTACCTTGGGGATAAGGTAACCTACAGGGTGTCTTCCATTTGTTGAGTCTTGGGTTAAGTGCATACACCCTAGACTATTATAGATGTGAGATGATTGGACAACATCCCTTAGGATGGTCATAGTAGTAGATCTCACATCCACCGTCATCATCTGTGTCTGATTTCACAACCTCATCGGAGATAGTAATTTTTCCCTTACCCTTGTCATGTGCAAGGCCTAAATCTCTCTGCTTTTTCTTGCTCTTGTTACTACTTCATTCTTCCTTAGACTTCTCTATAATCTTAAGGACAATTTTGATTTTACTGTTTAAGGAGCTCCATACTTCTTCTACCTTAGCCGCTACTTCTGTTGTTAGCTTTTGAAGTCGCAAGGTTTTCCTATTCACCAACTCTTCAATTGGTGACTCATCCTCTTCATCACAAAATTTCACTCCCTTCTTTCGAAGAGAGGGATCATGGCTATATTCTTATGCACTTTCCCTTTTTCGTAGCTCACCTTCTTCTTTTGCTACTTGTTCCAACAAGCGATGTACTTCATGGGATCTAAGTTGTGATAATCGCCCTTGGGCATAAGTCCCAAGGGTTCTCCTTGTCTCATGCCTTAGCCCATCCACGATGTGGTGAAGTTGATCCCTCTATGCGTATCCATGGCCCAGGCAATGATGTAACAATGCGTAGTAGAAGCCCATGGTAGCATCCAAGGGTTCATGAGTATCTTGCTTCCATCCTTGGATCTACTTACGTAAGTTAGACACTCGAGAGTACATATAATATTTATCGTTGAATAATTCTAGCATCGTACTCCACCTCCTGATGGTTTCCGGTTCTAAGGACCGGTACCAGCTCTCTGCTTCCTTGATGAGTGTCCTGGGAAATAACTTAATTTTTTACCACTCATTCTCTATATTTTGCAAGGCGTAGGCATCGTGGAATGCCTGTAAATGATGTTGCGGATCAGTGTTGTATCCCCCCTCAAAGTGTGGGATGTTGTTCATGTCTAAATGCTTGATTCGACTATCTTTTAAATGCCTTGTGGGGATTCTAACTGCCTCCATTATGTCAAGCATACTTCGGGTTGCAAGTAGGGGCTCATCATGATCATCTCTTTCATGATGCCTGTGATGTCTTCGTTGTTTCCTACTTTCCCTTCGTTCATGCCCTTGTCCTCTCTCTGGACTCCCTCGTCGAGGTTTCTCATTTTTCTTACTTTTATCCTATCCATTATGCTCTTCATGATTGCGCCCAGAGGTGGAAGGAGAGGGTGAGTGATGTGAAGAAGGGGAAGAAGAAGGAGAACCATCACCATGACGATGTTTCTTGCCTTCCCTTTTATGGCTTTGGCCTCGATCATGGTGATGATCTAAGTGCCCGTACTTGTCTTTTGTTGTTGTTCCCTATGTGAAAAATTGGTGTCCATGGGCATCAACACCAGAGTTGTGTATCGTTGATCATAGGTTCTGATACCCTACCTCCTCACTTTTGTCAAGAGAGGGAACACCTCTTGATAGTGAACCAATTATAAGTGGTTCACCATCTCTAGTTTCACTTAGGATGTGCGGGACCTTCTTACCCTTCAACAGTGTATGTTGGCTCTCCTGCCTTGAGTCCCTCATACATTGTAAAGCTGTGGGATAGTAATCCCTTGAGTTAAAGTCTTCCGTAACATATCCTGCATATAATTCTGTCATGCCCATCTGTGCCAAAGTACGGAAGAGTATGTTTGGGACTAATCAATCTGGAGGTAACACGATGTTACCTTGTAGATCTCTCCATCGCATCTATTCATCTTGATGGAGAATAAAAGTAAAGTTGGGGATATACTCATTGAGATGAGTATATGTCAACTTATATTGTTGAGGCACTGGCTGATTTAGGTTATGTATTTTTGATTACCGATTGTCTTTTGTATTATCCCTAGGTGAAGTGCTATTGTGAGAAGAAGAAGAAGACATGATGTCTTACTTGGTGTGCTAATTTGACCATTATATAATTTTTTCTTATTTGATTAATCCGAAGGTTCGTTTAGGCTCCCAACGATATGAGTGATATCCTATGTTCTATTCAGTGCACAAACACTTAGTCCTTGGCAACGGCGCTAATGATGAGTGGTGAGATACCCTTACACTCAACCATACGAATACAAGCGTAGCATGCACGATCCAGTTGAACTCCATAGACTAAGTGCCTACACGCCCCATGGAACACTTAGGGTTAATCATTTGTTGTCTTCCCAGACTTACTTGTAGTTTTCATGGTGTATAGTTAAGTAAGTCCGAGGTATATGATTTTTATGATCTTTTTATGTTTTTATCTCCTATGCTATTGAGGTGAAGGGTTGAGAAGGTTAACTAACTCTAACTAATGAACTAAGTCTAAATTACCTAGCATCAGCATCCATTCCCACTTATCGTATACACCCTAAACCGATGCAACCGTGGCTACCAAATGCTAATCGTTGCTGGGAGCACCACGCATAACGCACGTGCTCGAAGTGGTCGTACTGAGGCACTTAACTAGGAGGAAAGGGTTGAGAAAGCTAATCTAGCCTAAGTGCAATAAGTAATCGATTCCTTGATTATCCGTACACATCTTATGACTACCACTAGGATTACGAAGTGCAGATCCTAGGTACGCCATTGGGTTACCAAGTAGTCACACTAAGATGCTCGTAATTAAGTCGTACTCATTCCGCGTTGCGATGAGCATCCGTTCCTTGATTATCCGTACACATCCTTAGATGCTCGTAATCAAGTCGTACTCATTCCACATTACTAAGAGAGAAAGTAATAAATAACATTAAATAAAATCCTATTCCATGCATTGCAAGGTTTATCTAGGAAGTTCATCTTTATTGCCGTACATAACTTGTGTTTAGGTACAATGTTGCTCGAATAAAGATCCGTTCACTTTAGGACTCCTACTGCGGCACATGGAAAATATTCTATCTCTGGAGTGATCAATTTGCCAGAGTTTCCCTACTGTCTAGCCTAGGATAAGGAAACAAGGGAGAGCCACCTCTTATTTATAGATATGACAACGCACTGTGATATCGCGTACGCAACATCGTAGGGGAAGACGCGATATCATGGCCCATGCAATATCGTATCTCATCATACCCCCATGACTGAATGAAAACTCATCCTTGAGTTCCTTACAAAATGTTGGGAAGGTATGGGATTATTGACTGAGTGGAACTAATGGGATGACTTGTGAACAGATCATCATTACAAGACTTGACAAAACTAGTGTTCATGACAACAAGAGTGAACACCTTATTCCATTGACATCAGGCCTCATTTGGTAGCTAAGAAAGAGAGAGAGAGAAAGAAGTGTTGCTGTTGCCAACGCCAAGATTGTGCCTTTCATTGTCCATCCGTAAGCGCGCTGTCCATCTTGCTCCTTGCATAGCTGCTTCAGTGCTGCTCCATTCCAAGTGTTTGCTCTAGATCCAATTCGTTGTTGTATGATCACCATCTGCACACACAACACAATCTTATATTAGCAAGGGTAAATGAATCATCATATAATGAATACCTTGCTTTGGTGTAAGTCCATTGGCTAGGTTGTGGTATGGCTGATACGGATCTGGAGATATAATACTGATGAATACCGAAGGTGTAGGGGTTAGGAAAAAATTAAAAAAATTTGGGGCTAAGAGATAATCAAAAAAATCAGGCCCCATACCCCCATGACTAATTGCGAACCTCTGGTAGTGTTAGAATGGAGAAATAAAAGGAGTAAGAAAGATAGATAAAAAGAGACAACTATGGCATCGATGAAATGGATGTCAAGATGAAAATGAACAAAAGAAATTAGATTGAAAAAATGTTAGGGGAAAGAAGTTAATGGATGCCCACCATGGGGTGTCTACTACTTGTTGTGTGGTTGCTACATATAGGCATCTTTATTTCAAAGTTTTAAGGGCACACCTGTTACATGGAGGAGATGAGCATCCCTCCATGTCATCACCTAATGAATCACTATATGTGATGCATGGAACTTTCCTCTTCTCGCTCTTTCCATAAATGTTGATCTTAGAAATTTCCAAGGAAAGATCATGAATGCCTAGGCATGCATCTACTATGCTCAGCCATGCCCTTCCCATTATAATTGGGAAGTACCCTTTGTCATTGTTAACTTCAATCACTAGGAAATTAGCTGGGTAAGACCAACCATGCACAGTGGTAATAATGTCCTCCATCAATCCCAAGGGAATGGTGATGGACTGGTCTGCTAGCTCTAGTTGAATACTGCTCTTCTTATGTTGGGGTAGGTTCCAGGCGTGATACATCTCTCATGAAATCAAGTTGACTCCAGAACCTGAGTCAAGAAGAGCCCTATGTCGTTTGTTCCCAGTGATTTGTAAATAGATTAAGGGACTCCCAGGGTTAGTTAGTTTCCTGGGAAGGTGGCCTACCTTGATCTAGTTAGTTACAGTATGTGTTAACATAACCGTATGCGTTAAGCTTTGTTGGACTGAAGGGAGCATCAAAGCTTTAATTTTTGGAGAGGCGTGCACAGACTCAACCGCTTGTTGTTGTGAGAGCTTGTCTAGGCTTCTGGTTCTGAAGAAAGATCTTCTCTTTTTATAGTTGTCAGAACAAGCAGCAGGTTAAATTTTTACTGCTCTCATAGCATGGCATTTCTGCGATTGAGTGGGGAGTTCCCCTTGCATTGTTGGAGTAGGAGGTGTTGTGGGAACTACCAGTGGAAGAGGGGTAGATGGATTAGGAGGATGGTGTGGGTATGGAGCGTCTCTCGGAGGAGAAGGAGTCCTCCTAAAGTACTCCCGAACTTGGTAGTGACATTGGGGAGTTGTGTGACCCATAGAGTCACTTGGAGAAATCGGCTGCTACACATAATAACCATATGGATCAGTCTGCTGGTAAGAGTACTGTTGTTTCGGTGATGGCATCCCCCATGATTGTGGGTATTGCCATTGCTAATGCTATTTGATGGGTTGTGGTGGAGTTCCACTTGGATAGTACATTAATGGTTGGTGGAACTGCCTTAGGTCACCTTGTGGATAAGGTAACCTATGGGGTGTTTTCCGTTTGTTGAGTCTTGGGTTGAGTGCATACACCCTAGACTCTTGTAGATGTGAGATTATTGGATAACATCCCTTAGGATCATATTGGCAGATCTCACATCCACCATCATCGTCTGTGTCAAAGTTCATAGCCTCATCGGAAATAGGAATTTTCCCCTTACCCTTGTTATGTGCAGGGCTTGCATTTCTCTGCTTTGTCTTACCTTTGTCACTACTTCATTCCTCCTTAGACTCCTCTACAATCTTTAGGATAGTTTCAATTTTACTATCTAAGAAGCTGCATACTTCTTCTACCTTACCCGCTACTTCTGTTGTTAGCTTTTGAAGCGGCAAGGTTTTCCTGTTCACCAACTCTTCGATTGGTGACTCATCCTCTTCATAGCAAAATTTCACTTTCTTCTTTCGAAGAGAGGGATCACAGTTGTATTCTTTCACACTTTCCCTTTTGCATAGCTCACCTTCTTCTTTTGCTACTTTTTCCAACAAGCGTTCTACTTCATGGACTCTAAGTTCTGATAGTCTCCCTTGGGCATAAGTCCCAAGGGTTCTCCTTGTCTCATGCCTGAGCCCATCCATGATGTGGCAAAGTTGATCCCGTTGAGCGTACCCATGGCCTGGGCAATGATGTAACAATGTGTAGTAGTGGGCCATGGTAGCATCCAAGGGTTCATGAATATCTTGCTTCCATCCTTGGATCTGCTTACGCAAATTAGACACTCTGGAGTATATTTGATACTTATCGTTAAAAAATTCTAACATCGTACTCCACCTCCTGATGGTTTCCAGTTCTAAGGACTAGTACCAACCCTTTGCTTCTTTAGTGAGTGTCATAGGAAACAACTTAAGTTTTTGCCACTCATTTTCTATATTTTGCAAGGTGCAGGCATCGTGGAATGCTTGTAAATGATGTTTTGGATCAGCGTTGTATCCCCCTCAAAGCATTGGATGTTGTTCATGTCTAAACGCTTGATCTGACTATCTTTTAAATGCCTTGTGGGAATCCTAACAACCTCTGTTATGTCAAGCATGCTTCAGGTTGCAAGTAGAGGCTCGTCATGATCATCTCTTGCATGATGCCTGTGATGTCTTCATTGTTCCCTACTTTCCCTTCATTCATGCCCTTGTCATCTCTCTCGACTCCCTCATCGAGGTTTCTCATTTTTCTTACTTTTATCTTCTCTGTTATGCTCTTCATGATTGTGCCCAGAGGTGGAAGAAGAGGGTGCGTGATGTGAAGAATGGGAAGGAGAACCATCGCCACGACGATGTTTCTTACCTTCTCTTCTATGGCTTCAGCCTCGATCGTGATGATGATTAGAGTGCCCATCCTTGTCTTTTTTTGTTGTTCCCTCTATGAATAGTTGGTGTTCATGGGCATCAGAACCAAGGTTATGTATCGTTGATTGTGGGTTTTGATACCCTACCTCCTCACTTTCATCAAGAGGAGGAACATCTCTTGATAGCGAACCAGTTATAAGTGGTTCACCATCTCTAGTTTCACTTAGGACGTGCGGGACCTCCTTGCCCTTCAATAGTGTATGTTGGCTCTCCTACCTTGAGTCCCTCATACATTGTAAAGCTGTGGGATAGGAATCCCTTGAGTCAAAGTCTTCCGCAACGTATTCTGCATATAATTTTGTCATGCCTATCTGTGCCAAAGCACGGAAGAGCATGTTAGAGACTGATTGGTCTGGGGCTAACACGATGTTACCTTGCAAATCTGTCTAGCACATCTGTTCATCTTGATGGAGAATAAAAGTGAATTTGGGGATATACTCATCGAGATGAGTATATGTCAACTTATATTGTTGAGGCACCGGCTGATTTAGGTTATGTATTTTTGATTCCCGATTGTCTTTTGTATTATCCCTAGGTGAAGTGCTATTGTGAGAAGAAGAAGAAGACATGATGTCTTACTTGGTATGCTGATTTGACCGTTATATAATTTTTTCTTATTTTATTAACCCAAAGGTTCATTTAGGCTCCCAATGATATGAGTGATATCCTATGTTCTATTCGGTGCACAAACACTTAGACCTTGGCAACGGCACCAACGATGAGTGGTGAGATACCCCTACACTCAACCATATGAATACGAGCATAGCACGTGCGATCTGGTCGAACTACATAGACTAAGTGCCTACACACCCCATGAAACACTTAGGGTTAATCATTCGTTGTCTTCCCAGACTTACTTATAGTTGTTATGGTGTATGGTTAAGTAAGTTCGAGGTATATGATTTTTATGGTCTTTTTATGTTTTTATCTCCTATGCTATTGAGGTGAAGGGTTGAGAAGGTTAACTAACTCTAACTAATGAACTAAGTCTAAATTACCTAGCATCAGCATCCATTCCCACATACCATACACAACCTGAACTGATGCAACCGTGGCTACCAAACGCTAATCATTGCTGGGATCACCACGCGTAACGCACGTGGTCGAAGTGCTCGTACTGAGGCACTTAACTAGGAGGAAAGGGTTGAGAAAGCTAATCTAGCCTAAGTGTAATGAGTAGCCGATTCCTTGATTGTCCGTACATATCTTACGACTACCACTGGGATTACCAAGTACATCACTGGGTTACCAAGTAGTCACATTGAGATGCTCGTAATCAAGTCGTACTCATTCCACATTGCGATGAGCATCCGTTCCTTGATTATCTGTACACATCCTTAGATGCTCGTAATCAAGTTGTACTCATTCCGCATGACTAAGAGAGAAAGCAATAAATAACATTAAATAAAATCCTATTCCATGCATTGCAAGGTTTATCTAGGAAGTTCGTCTTTATTGCCGTACACAACTTGTGTTCAGGTACAATGTTGCTCGAATAAAGATCCATTCACTTTAGGACTCCTACTGCGGGCACATGGAAAATATTCTATCTCTGGAGTGATCAATCTGCCAAAGTTTCCCTACTGTCTAGCCGAGGATGAGGAAACAAGGGAGAGCCCCCTCTTATTTATAGATATGACGACACACCGCGATATCGTGTATGCAACATCGCAGGGGATGACACGATATTGCGTACGCAATATCGCATGGGATGCGATATCACGGCCCATGCGATATCGCCACTCATCAAGGGCCTTCACCATTTTCTTCTTTGGCCATCCCTTGGTTATTGCCTTGTGTGGTCTATGTACCCCATGCGGAGTGGTCCCCGTTGTCGGTTCCACTAAAACCCCACTTGACAACATTGGTGTTTACATTTAGTCAAATTCTGGGTACTCAATAGAACGTAGCTAGCTCTAGCACAGAAAGCATAGTTGGCCTTGAGAGTAGTCCCAAACTTAGTCATTTTTTAGCATGTTAACACTTAGCCCTTTTTCTTTGTGTTCCAGACTTAGTCATTTTTACTGCATTTCTTGCACTCAGTCATTTTCTCAGCACTTGCATGGGCACTTAGTCATTTTCTCAGCAATTGCATGGGCATTTTAGCACTTAGCTATTTTTCCTTCCTATTTTGCATAAAAAGCCTTGTGCATTTTTCCTTTGCACCATGAACCCTACACATTCTTTGACCTCCACTCCAAGTGTAGTTGTTCTTTGACCCATACAACAAGAGGTTCTAATTGACCTCCCTAGGGTTGGGGATCCTATCCTGGCACAGAGGTAATCTCTTAGGTAGTGCAACTTTCCTTCTGAGGTCATGGTGCTTAACAATGAATAATATAGCTTCATTTGCGCAAAGCACTAGGTAGGTTTGCCCTTAAACTACCAAGAAATGAACACCAAATGTAGTTATGAGCACATGTATCTAAGAAATTTGAATCTAAAGGGCCCTGGATCTACTATCTATACTAAATAGAAATTAAAGAACTTTGTTAGAACAAAAAAAATACACTTACAATCTGTTAATGTAGAATCTATATGTTTATGAATATGTGCTACTATAATTATATAGACTTGGATCCTTCCAAGAATGGATTTGAAGAGATAAGCATGAGTCTTTAAAATCATGGGAATGATCCTTATCATTTTATTTATGGATGAGATAATCATGGGTATGGATAAGCATGGATAACTAGGATCTCATATTATTTAAAATAAATAAAAGGATGAGATCAGTCTCCTAATAATGTGGAATGTCTACACATCATCTTCCACAAACCCCCCCATGATGGTAAGGGGTTCCACTCCAAGGAGGTCTCTGAAGGATGCAAACTTCTCACGGCTCAGAATCTTGGTAAAAATATCTGCTAGTTGTGCTTCAGTTGCACAATGTTCCATGTTGAGGATGTTGTCTTGGATTAGGCTTTTGGGATGGTGATGCTTGATATTAATGTGCTTGGTACGTCCATGTTGAACTGCATTGTGAACCATTGTAATAGCACTTGTGCTGTCATAGTATAAGAAATAGGAGGATCAAGTGTAAATTCCATTTCAGTGAAAACAAAGTGAATCCACATGGCCTGAGAAGCAGCACTTGATGCAGCTATGTATTCTACTTTGGCTATTGAGAGTATGACTAAAGACTACATATTTAATCCCTAAGAGATGAGAGATGGACCAAAGAAGAGATAAAAATGAAAAGTTGACTTTCGATCATGAAGGTTGCCTCCCTAATCTGTGTCAGTGTATCCACATACCTTAAAGTTTGTATGTCGATGGAATGTGATCCCAAAATATGTTGTAGTCCTCAAGTAACATAGAACTCATTTTGTAGCTTTCCAATGTGATTCATGTAGATCTTGCATGAACCAAGAAAGGTAATTGACAGCATATTGAATATCTGGATGAGTATTGCAGAGATACAATAAACCACCAACTAGGGATCTATATAGTGACGAATTGAATGAAGGAGATTTATCATTCTTGGTAAGTTTTATACCAAGGGAGAGTGGTGTGTCTGAGGGATTACTATTAATCATGCCAAATTTCTCAAGTAACAATCAAGCAAATTGCATTTGGCATATGGAAATGGATTTTATTCTCTAGATTACTTGAAAATCCAAAAAATATGAGATTTTTCCTAGATCAGACATTTCAAACTCATTTTGCATAGTATTAAGAAAATAATTTCCTAATGCAATTGTAGATGAAAAATAAATTAAATCATCTACATACAAACAAAAATAAAATAAAATCATCTCCAGATACCTTTTCATAAATTGTAGTTTGGAACTAAAGATGGATGAACCCCTATTGGATGAAAAATAAATGAATACATGCATACCATGCACGTGGAGCTTGCTTGAGCCCATACAAAGATTTATGAAGCTTGTACACATGATCTTGTTTTCCTTCATTAATAAAACCTGGAGGTTTTTCCACATAGACTTCTTCATTCAGAATGCCATTGAGGAATGTAGATGGCACATCTAGTTGATGTACCACATAGCCACCTTATGCAGCAATAGCTAGAAATATTTTCACAGATTCCATTCATGAAACAAGAGCAAAGTTGTCATCAAAGTCTCTGCCTTTCTGTTGGAGATAGCCGTTGGCAACTAGGTGAGCTTTGAATTTGTCTAGTTCATCATATTGATTTCTCTTGAGTTTGAATATCCATTTTAAGCCAATGATAGGCTTATCAAACAGATAAGGAACTAGACTCCAAGTATTGTTTTTATTGATTTGCTATAGCTCACATTCCATTGCTGCAATCCAATGATCATCCATCACAGCTTTAATGACAGTGGATGGTTCTACTAGACCATTAGAGCTCCCCCCCATTGGTGTAACTAGCACGTAGAAGTCATCACCCATGTTGGAGAAGAGAGTAGTGGTAGTGTCTACATCACCCTGGGTTGGTTGGACATGGTGCTAGTTAGAATGACTACGGGTTTGGCGTTGGTGAAAATTCAAATCCAACATTTGGGAGGCTAGGTGAGAGAGATCCACCCATGAGGAGGAAGGAGACTACCAAGGAGGAGTCATGGTTGGCACAAAGGGAAGGACTTGGGAGGGCGTGGCTATTGACCAGATTGGGGAGGGCGTTTCTACAAAAAATGGAGCAGAAAGAGGAAGGAAAATGTGTGTAGACATCAGCAAAGAAGCATGTGGAGTTAGAGGCCCATAGGGAGCGGAATTGGATAGAATGGTGGATGGAAGGGAGTCCAAAAAGGATGGATTTTGTGTTGGAAGATGCAAGAAATGCATATTGGATGATGCCAGAATAATGGAATTGGCAGCTGGAGGGAATGACAACTCGGGAACCAAATAATGTGGAGCTGGGGCACCGAAATTGATGCCTAGCTGTTGTTGCATGGAATGGAGGGAGTGCCAATGAGGAAGGAGAGGCATCAGAACATGGGAAAAAAGCAAGGTAGACCCTATGGAAATGGGGAGCCATTGGGGCCTAGGAGTTGCACAGTTCCTGTGGTGTCCGTGATTTTGGGAAGGACATCCCTGTTTGGCAGAAGAGTTACTAGATGTGTGTCAGCCTAGCATCACTAGAGTGAGTTGGCATTGGAAAGAGAATAACATGGAGGGTGCTCAAAAAATGCACCGATGTTGGGGCCTGCATAAAACATATTTGTTGCTAGAAAAAATAGATTGTGATCAATGTAGTCCTGTTCCAGAAAATTGACGTCACGGGAATCAATGACCTTGTGATTATTTTTATCATAGCACCTGTAAGCTTTAGATGTGGGAGAGTATCCAATGAAACTACAAGGCATAGCTTTTCCATCTAATTTTTGTCTGTTTTGGGCAGGGATGTGCACATAGCAAGGTGAACCAAATATTTTCAAATGTGAAATATTAGGTGTATAACCATGCCAGAATTCATAGGGTGTTTTATTGTGAATTGATCTAGAAGGCACTCTATTTAAAAGATAAATTGATGTTGTACAAGCTTTTTCCCAAAATGTATCTACTAAGTTTAACAATTGTAGTAAACACTTGGCCATTTCAACCATAGTTCTATTTTTCCTTTTAGCTACTCCATTTTGTTGGGGTGTATAGGATGTGGTAGTTTGATGAATAATTCCATTCTTCTTGTAGAATTCCTCAAATTCTTGGGACAAAAATTTACCACCACGATCTGTTCGGATTTGCTTAATTGTATTGCCACTTTGATTTTCTATTGCCACCTTGAATTCTCTAAACAATCCTAATGTTTGATCTTTTAATTTCATAAAATAAACCCAAGAAAATATGGAAAAATCATCCACGATGATTAGCATATAGTAGTTTTTGCCTAGGCTCAATGCTTGCATGGGACCACATAAATCCATATGAACTAGATCTAATTTCTTTTGAGATCTATGTTCTTTCCTAGGAAACAACAATCTTTTGATTTTTCCTAGTTGACATATGCCACAATCATGACTATTGGCCAAAGAAAATTTTGGCATACCTTTGGCGAGTCCTTCTTTCTACATGTGGTCCATTGAGCCAAAGTTGACATGTCTTAATCGAGCATGCCACAACCATGTAATGTTGTCAGTGACAGTGAGGCATTGAACATCCTACATTTGATTTTTTCTAATAGGGATAATGGCAATACCCTTATCATCATCATCCTTAGAGATTTTACAAATATTCTTTTCAAATGCAACACAATACTCATTACGACATAATGGTCCCACACTTAATAAATTCTTTCAAAGATTTGGAATAAAGTAGATCTAGGAAATAACATAGTTGTTATCTTGCATGGTTGTGAAGGTAAGAAATCCAATCCCAACAATGGTTAACTTCTTCCCATTACCTATGGTGACCTTTCCATCATATGTTTCCAGACTTGAGAAGAGTTTCTTGTTCCTAGTCATGTGGTTGCTCCACCCACTATCAACATACCACATGTTGTTGTCGCTAGCATTTGATGCCTTTGTAGAGATAAGGAGGTGATCTTCCTCCTCTTCAGTATAAAACAATTGCACACCTTTTTGGTGATTCTTGTGGTGATCTTCATCTTCTACAATTTTTTCTTTAACTTTCTTTTCATGCTTCTTCCTAGACCAACATTCATGAGTATTGTGGGTGTTGGTACCACAGAAATCACAATGCTTACCTTCATTTGATTGATTTGATCTTCCATTACCATGACCTTTGGATCTACCACCACCGTGTCCACGTCCTTTGAATGAGGATCCACTTGAGAATCTGTGATTTTGATTTTGATTGAATGATCTCTGGAATTTTCCTTGAAATGCATTTGCTGTTGAATCCTCACGATCAACAATTCTTTGCTTGTATGTCTTCAAGCTTCCTATGAGCTCAACCATGATCATCTTATCGAGATCTCTTACTTCCTCAATAGCCACAATGATGGGATCATATCGTTGAGTCACACTTTGAAGGATTTTTTCAATAGCACACATTTCCTCAAGTGTTTCTCTATAAGATTCAAGTCCATTTTGAACTTGTTGAAATTAATTGATGTATTGATCAATATTCTCTGAATCTAGCATGTGCAAAGATTCAAAATCTTTCCTTAAAGCTGGTAACTTGACAACATGAACTTTTAATGATCCTTTGTATGCAATCTCCAGTGCATCCCATGCATCTTTGCTTGTTGGATGCATGACAATTTTGGGAAATATTTTCAGATTTAACCTAGATTGAATGATGAATAATGCTTTTGCATCTTTCTTACGAAGCTTCTTGACTTCATTCTTTTCATCTTCTATCAGGGCTTGAAATGTTGCTTGATCAACATCTTGAAATAAACCTTCAACAATATGCCATAGATCTTGTGAGATCATAAATCTCTTCATCTTGATTGCCCAATATTCATAATTTTCTCCATTGAATATAGGAATTTGGTGAGACACAGATCTGTTATTTTGGGCCATTCTAGAGAGATCTGTTGTCAAGAATTTGAGCTAATTGAGCTTTGATACCAAATGAGAAATCTGAATCTAAAGGGCCCTGGATCTACTATCTATGCTAAACAGAAATTAAAGAACTTTGTTAGAACAAAACAATACACTTACAATATGTTAATCCAAAATCTATATGTTTATGAATATGTGCTGCTACAATTATATAGGCTTGAATCCTTCCGATAATGGATTTGAAGAGATAAGAATGAGTCTTTAAAATCATGGGAATGATCCTTATCATCTTATTTATGGATGAGATAATCATGGGTATGGATAAGCATGGATATGGATAAGCATGGACAACTAGGATCCCATCTTATTTAAAATAAATAAAAGGGTGAGATCAATCTCCTAATAATGTGGAATTTCTACACATCATCTTTAATAGTATTGTAATGGAAGGGAATGGTTCCCTTCTAGTTTTAACTTTATCCCACTCACGAAAGACTATCGATGGATGTTAGAAAACCTTATTCGAAACATGGCTCATGAGGCAGGGACCATCTATGAGGAGCCCTTGTAGGAAGACATGGACAAGTTTGAAGCTTGATCTAAGCATGAAGACTCGTTCCACACCTCATTCCAGTTAGTAACATCCACTTTCCTGCCTCCACTCTCTCACCAGTCTATCCCCTAGGAGACAGCCATCAACCAAGTGTCACTGCCCAAGTCTACACCCATGGTGATGATCCATAAAACAAAGCAAACATGCTAAGATAGCACACTTCCTTTCAACCTTCCCTTCAACTTACCTTTTGTCATCCTATCTCAACCTATGTAGCTCTCACTTCCTGTTCAGCCTATGCTACATGTTTAGCTTGTGCAGCCTGTTTAGGTCATCTAGCCTTATGTGGTAGCAACTGTTATGCCTACATAACCCTATGTGCATACCTCCCCCATTTTTTATGGTTCAAGCATCATCCATATTGCCACCTATATCTTAATCATATATGACTCAGGCATGGTTTGTCCTGCCACTTACCATGGCATCACCCTTCACAATGGCCTAGCCCACAAACTCATGGTGGGACCCAAGTGCTGTGTCCATGGCCCATCCTACGCAACATGCATTGCATATGGTCACATAGCCAAAATCCAAGTTGTGGGCCATCCAAAAACCACATCAGGTAGCACAACCCACATACCCCACCATTGCAACTGCATCAGGCTTAGATTAAGCATTCTAGCTTTTCCAAATCCTAATCGAGGAGGTCAAGTAGCTTAAGACCGCCTCCTTAGAAATTGTTTGTTTGATAGATTTCTACTAGGATGATCCAATCAATCCTATGGTTCCACCACTGGCATTACCCATGGGGGTCTAGCTCCCACAATTCACCAAATAGAATGGTGAAGGGAACCCTAATGTCCATCTAGTGACTTTTCGGTCAGAGTGCCTCCTACTACAAGCATGGCCAAATGTTGTCATTTGAGTGTTCACCATGTCCCTGAACAACAACACATTAGATTGGTATCGCATGCTTCCCAAGGCCTTCATCACATTTTTGGAGGAATTTCTCACCCAATTTTTCACACACTTCAAGTACAACTTGAAGCTTGAAGTAACCTTAGACCAACTAATGCAAGTAAAGTAGGATCACTTAGAGCCCATGCAAAAATTCATCCAATAGTGAAGCATGTTACTTAATGAGATCCATGAGCCTATTGTGGAAACTCACTTGTTGGCTATCTTTAAAGATGTAGTGAAAGACTTCATCAAGTCAAAGCTATACTAACTTACCCCGCAATCCTTAAGCCAAGCATTTGCTCATACCAAGAGCATTCAAGATGTAGCAGAGGCCAACAAGGATCTAGCCTATGTGGTCTACAAAAACTTGCACATGAAAAAAGAAAAAGATAAGGACAAAGGTAAGCAAGCAACCACAATTGTTGCAATGGTGGCCACTGAGGCTAAGCCAGCCAATGCCAAGAAAATGGCCAAGCCACCTAAGGCCCTAGCCAAGAACAAGGTGGTTGGCCCTAGCACAGTGGCAAACAACCAAGTTGCATCATTAGCGGCCATAGCACCAGCTGCCACTAGGCCTAACTTTGAGTGCAAGGATCACTCGAAGTATACACCATTTCCTATCAAGTGGTTAGAGCTGTTGGACCAACTGCTTCATGCTAGATGCATCTAGTACAAGAAAATGTCCAAGGATGCTCGCAAGTGGCATGATCAATATTATGAGCTTCTTAGAATCCTTTAGCCATGTTGCCTAACAAGCCTCTAGTCCTTAAGCATTTCATATTGGACCAGTTCTACCAATATCATCAATTGCAAGGTCACAATATGACCTTTTTCATGGCTTTGCAAGATGACAAGGGTGAGTTGATCCTTGATGCTACCAACCTAGTGCATCCCAAAAACTAGTCAATGGGGGTTTACAAGGATCCTCTAAAAGAAAGTAGTGCAAGGTACATCATCAACGCCATTAGCATTGATGACAATTCAAAATCGATGTAGGAACCATTCATAGTTCATGCATTCTCTGATGATGCTATCCTCAACCAGTTCAAGGACCTCCTTTGTTATCGAGGCATCACTTCGAATGTCTATAACACCCTTTATGATCAAGGCCCCATAGCATGTTGCAGCTACAACAACCTAAACACCCTTCATTGTAAGGATACCACAATGTGTCGACTCCCCACCTATTGGAAATATGATAATGGATAATGCATTAGTTCTTATTCATCCAAGATCCCATCCTACAAACAACACCAATAGGAAACCCAGATGGCAACCTAGGAGGGCAACAAGCACCTTGTTGATCAAGTGCTTAGGTAGAAACAGAAGCAAAGGGCATTAGGCCCACCAAAGCCTATTCCATTATCCTCCATCCCAATGGCCCAACCAATCGAAGAGGCTGCAACAACCAACAACCAACACCGAAGAACTAAGGTATTGACAACTATCAACCTAAAATAGAGCACTAAAGCTCCAAAGCAAACAAGGCCTAAATCCCATCCATGAGAGATCTGTATTTTGGGCTACATGGAAGAGATGAAGGCCACCAACAACAAAGCGGTAGATAGTGGAAAAGATTTCCTTGATGCATTGGCCTAGGTCAAGCAAACTTTGAAATAGAAAAATACAACCTTAAGATTTTACAACCTAATAATGAATTACTCCACCCATTGTGAAGCATTAGTATGCATGTTGACCTCCATTCTTGTCACTAAGAACATCCTAATAGACAAGCAATCCATCCAAGCTATGATGTTGCGTCCTCCCCTACAGGAATTGAGTTCAATGCCCTTGGCATTTCGTGATGAGGCAATCAAGATATACCCTGAAAAGGGTTAGCTCATTATAATATTGATGTTCATCACTATCTACGTTGGGCAATGTAATATCTATAAGATGCATGCTGATGATGAGGCAACAACCAACGTCATCCTGTACACAGTTATCAACAAGCTCAGTCTTACTAACCAAATTTAACCAACGAAGACAACATGTCTAAAATCCTTCAATGGGTCATGTGTTATCATAAGAAAACCTATCATGATAGCCTTTGTGGTAGGGAAGAAATTCCCCACCACCACTAAATTTATCATGGTTGAGGAGATGCCAAGTTTCAACCTGATCTTAGGTAGGCCTTGGTTAGCCTAGCTCTGGGCGATCTCCTTCCAATACATCAGGAAATCCATGTTTTGTACAAATGTGGAGAGGTTATCATACACAGTTACAATGCAACCCCTTTGATCATCAACAACATCAACACTGAATAGGGGTCAGAGGTGGAGTTCCCTAATGACATGCCTCCTATAAATGACAAAGGCAAAAAATGTGAAGTAGACCAACCCAAAGAGCCAAAAGAAGCCTTTGACCTTTTAGAAGATGCTTTGTGGGCAGAAGTGCTCTTTGACATAGCTGACAAAGGTCAAGGTGAGTACTGAATCGTATCCTCTAGCCCCTACACACCTCCTAATCCACATCAGATTAGGAATCAACTACATGACCAAGGTATGCCCTTGGTCCAATAGGCACTAGGTCCTTGCCTACCTACCCCAATTCTACACATTTTGGCATGTTTGCATTTTGTGTTAACTTGGTTGTCTATATATTTTGCATCATTTGCTTTTTTATACATGTATTTCCCTAGTTTGCATATTTTCTCTAAGTTTACATTTTCACTTCGTTACTTTTTAGCTATTATTTTACACACAAAAAATTTAAAAACTATAAACATCATAAAATGCAAAAGTTGCAAAAAAAAATATGCGACCCACCATGGCCTTAAATTGGCATCCTATGGCTCAAAAAGGCCTTAAACTACTACATGGCCTACCATGGTCCTAAATTTGCATCACATGGCCTACCACGGCCTAACATTGGCAAAAATTTTTCATTATCACATGGCCCAAAATGGCCTTAAACTATCACTGGGACTTAGAATGGCTTAAAACTATCAAAACATTATTTGCACATATAGCTTGAAGTGGCCTAAAACTAGCAATAGCTATAGCCTAAATCACATCAACTCATCGCAACAATTAACATTAAACATAGCGAATAAATATAAATGCTTACTCATCATACACTCCACATAGCAAAAATCCACTATATCTCATGAAAAAATATAGTACATATCATCTGCATTACACAACAAAAAATTCACAAAAAATGCAAAAACACCCAATGACAAGGCTACATTAGGATCTGCTTAACCAATAACACTAGGTGGGTGTGGATGCTCCTCTTCTTTTGTCATGCCTCTGGGGCTTGTAGGATTGTTTAGTGCCTATCAACAATAAAAATAATAATAAAAAATTGTAAGCAAGTGTACAATATACAACTAACAAAAAAAGCTTAAAAGGCAACATAAAAAAACTAACTTGCATCGACCATGTTTGGAGGCATGCTATCAAGGCCCTCCAAGCATTAGAGGATCTCAGCCTCTAATAGCTACATCTAGTCCTCTTGACCAAAGTTAATACTCACAAGGGTCTTATCTTCATTCACAGTAGTCCATGTGGGTGGTTGCATAGAAAAGGTGGCAAATGAATTCTCCCGTGAAGGCATGGCAATCTCCTGCTCAAGAGAACCACTAACCACTATGTGGTGAGTGAATATCTTGAAGGCCTAACTCTTGCCAATCACCTCAATGAACAACTTAAGGTGGCAAACTTTGATGAACTCTTTTTTTATTTGCTATAGATATGCATCTCACTCACACTTGTAGTGGCATTTGTGGTCCTTCTACATGTGCCCCCATTTACACACCTTAATGCTAAAGCTCTTCCACTCTTGGCCCTTCCAGGCAAGTAGATCCATTTGTAGCCTCTACTCAATGATCTCCCTAGTGGCCTCATTCTTTCCTTGAATTACCAACTAGTACCTAATATAATCAATTTTTGTGGTCCGCCAAGTATTATCTCCTCATGCCTGAGCCAACAGAAAATCATATCGGGGCTGGATGTCCCTAATCTTCATGTTCTAGTTTACCATTATCTCATGAAGCTCATGTACATGTTTCCATAGGTGCTTATTTGAGTGCCTATAGGTCCATAACACTTTTGCACTAGAAAGCATGCACTTGCTAACTACTTTGTACACATGGTGAGGTACTTGCTACACTTCAAGACGGTATTCAGGGATGTCATCCACCTTAGCCATCAATTTCAGATCTCAGTAGAGCTTAGAACCTATTGGCATGCACCAAGCAAATCAACATTAGTCATAGACTAAGTAGAAACTCAATAAAGCAACATTAAGAAAAACAATGTAACATGCATACCAAGCTTGGGATCTGCCTACTGTATGCAGTCTACCATGTCCTCAACAATGCCTTTCACAAAGCTGCACTTGTTCAACATCTCTACCCATGGCTCCATGTGGTAGGTAGGCGTAGGTAGTCGACTACTAGTAGGTGCATCTGTGGCTGCATAACAATGATACTCAATAATAACCAAGTAAATAAATATTCAAGAGAAAACAAAAACAGATGGCAACTTAAAGCGCTTATCAAGAAAGCACTCAGGTGTGAGTGTAGTGGGATCTTCCAGTTGCACACCATTAAAGAGGCTAGAAAAATCACCCTCATTAGGGTGGAACAACCCCTCTACATCAACTACTGGAAGGTCTTTGTGGCCTTATGCAGCTCCTCTCGGTGTACCTCCTCCTCCTTACCTTGAGGAGGGGCCATTTCTACTATCGTTGTCACTTCCGTTACTTTATCAGCCCTCTTACCTAACTTACAAACATAGCATAATAGCATTAGCATAACATAACAAGAAAACATAAAAATTATAAACATAGAAAATTTAAAAAATAAATGCATCTATACATGAACTATTTTGCAATATCCATGTGTAAGGTGGATATCTTGAGGTGGATCTTCTTGATGCCTACCTATCCAACCATAGGGGCAACCCCCTCTACTAGGCATGGCCTCTTGATCTTTGTCTTGGAAGGCCCCACCATCTTTGTGATGTAATGATTGGCCTTGTTCGCATCACCAATGATGATTGGGGGATACTCACCTACACTATTAAGGGAGTAATGTGAGCATGACCACCCCATATGAGCTTTGGTCATAACTAAGTATGACTCATTGATCCCCTTTGTGGGGTCTTGCATGTGAGTGGTTGCGAACAAGTGCCTAATCCAAGGCTTGAATAGCTTTTTGCAATCTTGCACTACCCACTACCACTAACTTGGACCACTAGGAACTTTGTGAATCTTCACAAATATGTTGCAAAGAATGCGAAGTGCACGTGAGACCTCACCTAGAGGTTGTAGCAAAGTCTAGTGATCTCTGCTTGCAGTGCGATGGTAAGGAAGGAGACCTAGTTGAATCTCGTGCTCTCCTCCAATACCTTCATCATCACTCATGCCTACTCCACCCTAAGGATTTTTCCCTAGGAGAGCAACTTCAGAAAGGCACAAACATGAAAAAGGGGGTAGAGCTCTTGGGCCTCAAGCACCCGCACATCTCTCACCATGATGCCTTTGTGAGATTGGATGGTTCCCAACCACTACTGAATCTCTCCTTTATAGTCCACCTCTCTGCTAACCTTGTCAATGACCAATGGACCCTTGTAGTAGAGGCGAAAGAGGTCAAAAAAGAAAGCATGGCTGAGGTCTAAGACTACCCTCACTTCGTGCATGCAGGTGATGAAATGACAAGCGTTGCTGCTAAAGGAGTAACCATCTCAGCCACTAGAATGCTTAGGCTAAGGGCCAAGAAAAGGTCCATCAACCCAGCACACATGAGTTGATTGGTTAATGCCTCTAAGGCTAATGGCACAACCAATGTTGTGCCCCCTCTACATCACCATACTTCATTAGGAGGGTGGCCTCATTGTTTTAGAGGGTGTTGCTCCTACTATAATAGGAAAAATTTGAAATTTCCCAGATCTTGGATAAGGGATGAGTACCCCTGGGGCCTCACTCGAACCACCTGCTCTATCATCACCAGTTGCAGTATCATCAAACATAAATTGCAATATGTCTTAGTTGGCCCCAGGAAACAATGTCTTAGTGATGGCACTTGTGGCCTCCATCGCTAAGTGTGACCACATGATCACACTGAACTATTGTAGTAGGAAGGCCAAGAACTTGGAAGCCTTAGGCCGAAACCATACTACCTGATGATCCACATTCATATCCTATGTAGGAATTTTAGGCATAGGCTTGCTCATGTAGCGAAGAATGTTGAAGAGCTCCACAACAACTAAGAAAGGCTTCAACAACACCCTACGATCACACAAACAAATGAACACAACCTTAGTATACATTAGATGCATTTAAGAAAAAAACACATTAATTTACATTTAGCAAAATTTAGCATGACTTAGCAATAAAAATATCCTAAGGCCCCTTGGGACCTGCAAGTATAGGACGTCAACATACACATTTGACATGCCTGGTACTCAGTAGGATATAGCATGTTAGCATAATATTAGTATTTCATTTTCCATGTGTGCATGTCTTGCATCACCTTGGTTTGCATGTTTTAGTAGTTTAGCATTGTTTCAGTTTGCAAGGTTGGCATTATCACAATTGTTAGCATTATTTACATTTAGCAAAATTTTCCAAATTTTTTTCTAACTTCGGGTAGTTCTAACTTTGGGCTACCTTTGGAAGTATGGTTCGGGAATGCCGAAACTTTCTATCGACTACGCTTCATGGGGAGCATAACCCTTGACTTTGCAAAAAAAAAAAAATCTAACTGCTACACTCTTGTAGCCCCAAATTTTTATGAAAAATGTAAGTGCTAGCTATGCTCCTAAGGAGCAAAGCCCTAGAAATTTCAAAGTCTCTACTAAAAAAAAACACTAACTGTCTAAGTGCCATGAATCATGCATCATGCACTTCTCCCAATCCTGAACCCCTAGCCCATCAGCTGTGACCCCCTTATCTACAACTGTCACACCATGGCCCTCACCTCATCCCCACGTAGTGGGCTATCCTGGCCACTGTCAATGCTCTACCTCCTAGTTGCTACCATGGCCACCAAACCCTAATTCTTGTTGTCTACTCTGTGACCATTTTCACATAAAAATAATAAAAATAGAAACTGCAAACTTCCATCGCATCCTTTCCCTACGACATGCTACCATGGCCATTTCCAAGTGATGCCTATTTTTACTATGCCCCTCCCACCATGTAATCATGATCTTTTTCAAATAATATTAAAATCAAAGCCTATTGTAGCACATGCCACACCCATGCCTTACAAGCAATGACCTTAGGATGTTGTCGAAACCCCAATCTCTTACCTTACATATCATAAAAAAGCCAAAACTTTCGATCAACCCTGCAACTACTCTAGCCACTGCAGTAGCCACAACCACCTCAAAATGTACCCTTTCCCCTACGCTACTACCATTAAACCCTTTCTTGGTGACTACATCAGTTGTTGTAGTAGTTATGACTGCCACAATGCAAACCCTCACCCTTAAACTGAAACTAAATCCTTGACCCCCTCATGTCACTTTTTAACCCATGAATTTGGCCCCAAACCCTTACAACATAGTGCATTTTTCCATGGCTGCAATGGCCACAGCCACTGCAGCAGCAGCAGCCCCAACTGTGGCATGGTGTTGCCAAACATTTAACACACAAAAAATGCCTAAGTGCGTGAAGCTAAGGAATGCAGATAATAAAAAATGAGG